>JAFMPE010107290.1:0-12916 GCA_024759925.1 Ficus religiosa | reverse complement strand
AAAAACTATTTGTTACCAAAAACAGGACTTTCAGCTACCGAATTTTTGGTAACAAAAAATCAAAATTCTTGTAGTGACTGCGACCTCCACCCGTCACTCCACTACCGTGACTCTGTGAGCCTCCCCTCCCTTGAGCCTTTTCTTCTCTGGGCATACTTGCAGAAAGCCTCCAATTGCAGAAGGTTGTGGATTAATATGTTTTTTATTTGTCTTTATTTTTTTGTTAAATTTTTTTATATTTAAATGTGAATTACCAGTAATTTACAAAAGTACCTTCAAACTCACTCATGTGAATTGTGATATGCATGCACTCTTCATTTGCTCCGTCCAAACTTAGACGGAAGTTTGAAAAAAGGATCATTATGCACCCTTTTTTAGAATTTGGGGATTAATTAATAAAATAATAATAATTTATGGATCAAACTGCACCTTTATATAAAAAAGTTCAAGAACTAAAATAGTAATTTATCCAAAACGAAAAACAAAAAACAAAACCGAAAAGTGATTGTCGTCGGCATGATAACGGCTAACGGTTAACGGTTGACAACAGTGACAGAGCATTGGTAACGAAATAAGCTCAAAACACTTGCTTTTAAAATCTCCCCAAAACCCATAACTCTCTCTCTCTCTTTTTTTTTTTTTCCCTCTCCCTCATTTCCCATCGCATTTCCTTACTCTCTCAGTTCTCCAGAGTCCATAGATGATGGCTTCTTCCAATTCTATCGGCCCCAATGAACAGCTGGTTTGCTTGTTTTATATATATATATATATATATATAATTTTGGGTTATTTTTTGCTCTTTCTGAACTAGGTTCGCTTTCTCTTTTTCATTGACTTGGAAAAGAAGAACGGCATTCTTCTGATTGCGTGAAAATTTAGCACTTAAAAAAAAAAAGAAAAAAAAAAAACTGGTGAGGGGTTTAAACTCTATATTTTTAGGTGGAGTTAGGTGTGATAATACTGTTAGGCTACGCATGCAAAAATTTAGCTGTTTTGGTAAACATACTAGTGGATTTTAGGAAATTGTTTTTCTTCTGAGGTTATATACAAAGTAAATAATAGGAAATTTGGTCATGAATTGGGTTTTCTTAGTTGAAGGAATAGCATTTCGATTCATTTATGTTTTGTTGTTTGGTGTTAACAGGTTTTGGTGGAAGATTAGCTGTTTGCGAGGATTTTGACATTGAACAGGTCTAGACAACTTAATGCTCTTACATATCAAATGGTTTGCCTTCTCAACTATTATTGTTGGTTTTAAATTTTTTTTAGTAACAGAAAATGCTAATTTTTGGGGAACAAGGCTCCAATTCCCTAAGTTTACAAATCGTGTAAAAACAATTCTTAATTGTCTTATCAAATTGCGATAAAACCTCCCCTAGCTTCTCTCGATTTTAAAAAGTCGTGGGATGGTTGTAGCATTCTTGAAAGCGTAAGCTGAAGCGCAACATAAGGAAGGTTCTTGTTTGGATAATTCTAGGGATACTAACTCTAATCTGAACATTTCAATACCAACCTACTGAGTTGTCATTTGTTCATAGGTAGATGCAATCTTTTAATATTAACGATGAGGTTGTGAATTCCAAAAGGTATTTGGTTTTTCAATTCTGTGTACATGATGATGTGGATGAGTTTGAATCACCAAATGTGCTATATTTGATATCTATGGAACAGAACTTAATCAATGTGGTATATTCTCTCTCTCTCTCTCCCCCCTCTATACTCTCTTTCTCTCTCTATCATTTTAACTTATTAATTTAATTTTTTCCTATATTTCTCGCCTATTTGAACTTTTCCATGTTTATGAGGAAGATTCCAACATCAAATCGTTTATTGTGAAGGTACTTTCCTTCTCATATGACCATTTATGTCTTCGCTTCAAATTTCATTGACAAGGGATGAAAAAGTAACAAAGTCATCATAAAGTTAGCAATGCTTCTCATATATTAATTATTGAGCTGGTTTTAATTTTTTTTCTTACATTTGGGGAAAGGAAGGGCATTTTGTGCTGGTGCTGATGTTTCTGCTTTGGTTCGTGATGATACTGAAGGTATGTATTCTTCTTTCCCTTATGTTACGCCTGTTGTTAGCATCTGTTACTTACCCACCACCTCGGGTGTAGTCATGTAAAGGTATCCTCTACTTCAATGCCTTCAATTTTTTTTTTAACTAATGTTCATTACATTTTTTTTTTCCTTTAGTTCTCTATAATTTTTCAGCTATCTCCCCATTGGCAGATGTTGAACTCTTTGGGAAGTGAAAGAAATTCATATCCAACATGCATTATATTGCTAATCATAACTGGCAAATATTTTCTTTTCTTATAACAATATAGGTAATTGGAGATCAACCGCGCAACTTTTTCAGAAAGAGCTTACTTTAAATTACTTGATGGCAACATACTATAAACCTCAGGTGAGGCGGTTTTCATCTCAGGAAAATTTAATTTCTGTAACCACTAATTGCATTGGAAGTATCCTTAGTTCAATTATTATATTATATGTGTGTGTGTGTGTGTGTGTGTGTGTGTGTGTGTGTATTGCTATAGCTGTTAACAATGTTCTCTTACTCTTAGCACGGAAACGTCATTTAATGTTTCAATCCTCAATGACATTGTCACGGGAGGTGGAACTGGTGCTTCAATACATGGTAGATTCCGAGTTGCAATAGAAAATTCAGTATTTTGCTATTAGACACCGGGCTAGAAATTTCATTCAGATCCAATGTAATTGATGTGGACTTATGAGTAGTGTCAAAATCAGGGAAATAAATATTTGAATGACTGAAAATTTCAATATTGGCAACTCTGATACTGGACAAGGACAAGAACCGCAAGGTAGACGGGCAATGTGATTTTTTGTATTTTTCGCGGTGTGAATTCTTCATTTAGTCATCTTCTTCTGTCTTTGGTGTCGTCTGTGGTGCTTTGTTTATTTTCAGTGGCAGCCTTCCGAACTGGAGCTCATCAGTGAGAGAATGGGGAGACTTAAAGCTCCCTGCAAGATCCAACTTGCCTGCATATGCCTTTGTCTGTTCCTACGTAAACTAAATTGTCTTTTACCGGGGACTTTGAAGTAGTAAATTGGAGGAGTAAGGAGCCCGCAATTATCCTTCACAATGTCATTCAATTCAGGGATGGACATTTTGTCGATGTCACAATAGTCTACGTAGCATGGTGAACCTCCCCAATAAGAAAATCTACCCCCAACTGGCATCATAATACTTCCACTGTGCAGTTCTAATGTGAACAAGCCTGAGTTTGATTCTGCGCATCAAATAAACAACTCAATTAAAATATGAAAAAGTATAATATAATTATTTAATGTTCACTTAACAATTGTTTATTTGCTTCAAGAAAAATACATACGCAACTATTTGATTATTTACTAATATTTAATTGTTACCAGTAAACAATTGTTAATTCTTAAGCAATTAATTGAGACCCATTAGCAAGCAAAAACCCACACAACCCAATACTTTTTGAATAAAGACAATAGTTGAAAATTTCAACACAACAACCCCACGTACAAAACGAGAGAAGAAAATATTATTTTGGTGGCATTTTCACTTGTGAAAAGCACAAGAGCTTTATGGTCAAAAGTTCTCTAAAGGATCCATGAACAGCAAAGAGAATCAAAGTGGACCCATAGTTTCAAATTCAAAGAAAAAAAAAATAAAGTCTCTGTAAAGCTATTACTAAAATTCAAACGATAACAACCTCTATAAATGCATTCTGGAAACCTAAAAAAACAATCGGTAAATCCATAAATAAACAAAACCACATATATATGTCTTAATCTCTCATAATACCGACTCACTATACTGATAAACAAGAAAACTTACTAAAATTAGGAACTCCGAATTGATTAATGTCAAGCCCACATGCCATTGTTCGAAGCAACAAGCAACCAAATCAGATCTAAATTCGTTTCCTCTTCAACTTCTTCAAATTTTAAGAAACCCTATGATTTTTTTATTTGGAACTCAAACTAAGTCGTAAATCAAGAGTTTTTCTAATTTAGAGAAAGAAAATGAAGACTTAAATGGAAAAATGAAGTCTATTAATAAGTGTTTTTTACGAAAATACCTTCTCTTAGTATTTTTTTTTTTTAAGTGCTAGATCGGCTTTTCTATCAAAAATGTAAACGGAATTGGACGTAGGGGGGGATCGAATGTTTTTATGTAGTTCAGGGGGCATATCGACCGGTTTCGATAATTCAGGGGGCAAAATGAGATAGGGTACATAGTCGGAGGGGAATTTGTAAAATTAATCCAAAAATTATTGAGGATGTTCAGATCTTAAAAAGCTTTGGTGTCTGTTCCCCTTAAACCCAACAAGAAAAGGTTAGTACTCAAAAAAAAAAAAAAAAAAAAAAACCAACTTGCTACTTATTTAGTTACGTATTATATGTATGTGTATAAATATTAACGCTTCAAAATATTTCAAATTAATTCCTACCTTTAAAAAAATACTAAATTATATCAAAATTATTAGAACTCTTGGCAATAAATCGAAATAAAAATTTCAAATTTTTTAACCTCAAAAATTAAGGTTGTTACATGAAGATCAACAACGATCTTAGTACTCAAATATTTTTTACTATGGTAGTTATTTATTATGAGGCTATAAAAAGGCATGTAAACCTCCTAGAATCCCAAGTCACTTTTTTGCCTCCTATGTTATTGCTTGCAATAGTAAAACATCTCTCAGCACAAAAGAGAGCGTAGCCATTCTATTCGGACAAACATCTATGAATCTTCATTTTTTTCTATTTTATACACTCTACTTTTAACAATTTATGTATTATGCTTGAGTAATTGTCTTTCAGAGTTGTCAACTCCATAAATCTTGGTAGGCGGATGCTGGCCCTTAAAATTTTGCGCTAGAAGGAAGGTCAAAACATGCGTCCTCCTGAAAACCATCATCAAACTAAAGCAGGAGTGATTTGCAGTTGATGGCGTATGCGGCATATGATTCATGGACGCCTATGAGTTGACAAACTTAAAAGATTCGTGACACAATGTAAAGGATGAGCAATAGAAAACCCTTATAAAAGGGAAAAAGAAATTGATAAAACCTCTAATTTAATCAACTTATAAAGATTGAGACGTCTCACCTGCACCCCGATTACAACCCAGGCCATGCCCACCCACGTCACCACCCAACCCCCTTTCTACAACATCTCAGCTTGCCTCTACCGTTGAGCATCTCTCTTTTTGTTCGCCTAGCGGGAGCTGTATTAATGCTCGGCGACAACAGAGTGGAAAGGAGCAGGGACAGGGTGGGGACGATGCTGGATTTGAATATATGCTGACACACATATGAAGGCAACGCAGCTGGGATGACAAGGAACTCCTAGGGATGGTGTTTGGGTGACTCTAGGTTTTTTAGGCATTAGGATGATACAACTAAAATTTTGAATTTGTTATTAAGTAGTATAATTTATTAATCCTATATTTGTTTTTGTGTGATTGATTTGCTTGATTTGGTATGTGAAACATTCTTACTTGTAGGATCAGAGTTGGGATGAGACAGTATCGATGCCGATTGCTAGCTAATGTAAGGCCGTGTGAAGATTAATGTGAGATACGTGACTAGGATTTTACATAAAAGAAATTTTTATTAGGATTTTATTTATATTTTTTTAAATAGAATTTCTTCAAATTTCTTTTTTTTTTTTTTAATTTTAAGGGTATTTTTGAAATCGAAACTAAGTGTTGATTGAGAAAATATATATATATATATATATATAGATTATGTGTTTCATATGATCTAACGGTGTAAACATGCAAAAAATTTCAAAATGCATATATGCATTCTGAATAAAAATAAAATATTGAGTCTAAAAAGGTTTTAAAGAAAAAAAAAAAGAAACTTATTTTTTTTTTTCCTTTTAAGGATATTTTTGGATTAAAATAAAGGGTTGAACAAAAAGGTATAAGTTTTAATATTAAATAGATATTAAAATTTAAAAAATTTAAAATGCAAGGTTTTAAATAAAAGTAATGAAAGTAGAATAAAATATTTAAAAAAGAGTTTAGACCTTTCAACTACAAAATATATATATATATATATATATATATCAAACAACAATTTCATGAAAAGATTAAGGAGGAAACGGCAATTTATCAAATAAATTTTTGTTTAAGAAATTATAGTAAAATAATTGAAATAAATAACATTGATTAGTACATAAAAGTGTACTTTCTTTGATATTTATTATTGAATAATTGCTATAATGTTTGAGTTTTAATTATTCATTTTCATGATTTTTTATTCAAAATGATTTGGTTGGAAAATGTCTAGTGTTAAATTATGTATTTACAGATTTAAAGAAGTGAATCATGAACAAAAAGCTATGCAATTGAGCCATAGAATTTATTACTTTAAGTCAAATCATCTCGCAAGCTAGCCAAGCACGAATTGAAGAAGGTCACATTGTCCACTATCTGCAACAACCATTTCATTCGTACTACGTAGCAGATGTGTGCAGTAATCCCTCTCTTTCCGGATTTCTACTTCAGAAGAAAGTGATGACCATAGCAGTGATTTGCTTGTACATGGGCTGCGTGGGAGTGATCCAATGCATGTCTTCCATGTGTCTCAATCAGAATTGAAGGCTGTTTGTTGATCAATTGTTGTTGGGGGGGTGTTTTTTGGGTTGCCAAAGTAATGTTGTGGTTTTTCAAGAGTTTTAGTGTGTGTTTTTTGGCTGATAATTAGCTAGTTAAAGTGGGAGTTAGTTAGCTAAGTTTAAGACTAGTTATGTTGGTTTGTGAGTTTGTACAGCCAATTGTGGCTGTTGGTATGTTAAAAAGTAATTAGTGTCATTAGTGTGATTCTTAAAATATGTAATTGCCATTTTGTGAAGCTGAAAGGTTGTTTTCAGCTTTTGGTTTTCTTTAAGATGTAATTTTTGGATTTGTGTAGACAGCCTATTGAAGAATTGAAAATTTTCAAAGAATACATATGTGTTCCTTTCTTTCTCTTATCTCTTGGTGGATTCCTTGAGTGGCGAGATTAAGACTTATCTTGGTGGATTTCAAGTGACGTCAAATCTTATCCGTTATTATACTATGTATCTAAATACCCTTATATTCCTAAACACGTCCCCTAAGCCATAAAACGTCCTTAAACCTTACAATTCTAGAATACCCTTACCAAGTCCTACAGGAACGGTATCATTTTGGTATCAGAGAAGGTTAGAAGAAAAATGAGGAGACAAGCTCTTCGAAGACAACTCGTCGAAGAAGAAGAACAGGTGGAAGAAAGAAATCAAAATCTCGAGATGGAGGAAATGTGAAGAACAATACAGCAACTTCAACAACGCCTTGAACGGTTCGAGAGGCAAGATCCACCAATGCCTTATAGGCGCCGTGCAGATGAAGAGGATGAAGGCATCAATACATTCCACAATGAAGATGATTCTAGCGACGACTCCTATGCTTACCCAAGACGTCGAATTCACCGAAGAAGCTGTGATGGTGATGTGAGGATGGATGTACCAGAATTTGAAGGGAGGTCTCAAGGTGATGCGTTTCTTGATTGGCTGTACACGGTTGAGAGGATCTTTGAATTCAAAGAATACTCGGATGACAAGAGGGTCAAGTTGGTGGCAATCAAGGCTAAAGGGATATGCATTCCTTTGGTGGGAGAATCTCAAGCGAGAACGGGAGCGAGAAAGACGGAAGCCTATTCAAAAGTGGGAGAAAATGAAGAGAGAACTCAAGAGAAGATTCATTTCAGAAAGTTACAAACAAGACGATTACTTGAAGTTTCACAACTTCAAGCAATTTGACTTGTCCGTAGATGACTACACTAGAGAATTCAAGTATCTTATGCTCAAGTGTGACGTAGTAGAACCCGAGGAGCCAACCATTGCACGGTATCTGGGCGGACTCAAGAAGGAGATTTCTGATGTAATCAAATTACAGCCATATTGGACTTTCAATGATGTCTGAAAATTGGCCTTGACTGTGGAGCAACAATGGAAGGATTTGCGAAAGTATCCAACCAAGAGTATGGGAAGCACTAGTTATGGAATTGAGGGCAACCCTGGTTCGTCTTCTTCAAAACCAGCCTTTAACAAGACATCTGTCACCACTAAACCGGAGGTGAAGAATGACAAACCAACCAACACTTCCAATTCTTCAAAAAAATGTTTCAAAGATCAGGGACATGGGCATATTGCTTCAGAGTGTCCAAATCGAAGGGTCATCACCATTGTAGAAAATGAAGTTGTGGAGGGAGAGGAAGAGGAGTTGAAAAGGAAGAAATTGAATAACACGTGGAGTATGATGATGAGGGTGAAATTTTGGTCATTTGGAGACTTTTGAATTCCAATCACGTTAACAAAGATCACTGGTTGAAAGAAAACATTTTTCAAACAAGGTGCACTTCTCACGGCCGTGTGTGTAACGTGATAATTGATGGGGGTAGTTGCACGAATGTGGTTTCGGAGGAGATGGTGAACAAGCTTGGATTGCAAACTGAACCACATCCACAACCATACAAGATCCAATGGTTTCAAAAGGGAAATGGTTTGAAGGTTTCCAAAAGGAGTTTGGTTTCGTTTTCTATAGGAAAAACATATAAAGATGAAGTGTGGTGTGATGTTGTACCTATGGATGCATGTAATCTCTTGTTGGAACGTCCATGGCAATACGATCGGAAGGTGGTGCACGATGGGTTCAAAAATACTTACTCATTTATGAAAGATAGAGTGCGGATCATTTTGGCCCCCATGAAGCCGGAAGGAAATCAGAAATCTGCCAATTCCAAAGGGCAAGTATTCTTGACAAGTTCCCAAGTTGAGCATGTTCTTTTAAAAAATGAAGATGTTTTTGTTCTTTTTGCAAAAGAAGAACATGAACGGTTAGGAGAGTTCCCTGATTCAGTTCAGCCAATTCTAAGGGAGTTTGAAGATCTTATTCCGGAGGAAATACCGAGTGGGCTGCCCCCTTGAGAGGAATGCAACACTGGATTGATCTTATTCCGGGGTTGTCACTTCCAAACAAGGCTGCCTATCGACTCAATCCGCGTCAACAAGCTGAATTGCAAAGACAAGTAGAGGAGTTGCTTTCCAAAGGGTTGATCCAAGAGAGTTTAAGTCCTTCTGCCGTGCCTGCCTTGCTTGTTCCAAAAAAAAAGATGGAAGTAAGAGGATGTGCGTGGATAGCCGAGCAATTAACAAGATTACAATCAAATACCAGTTTCCCTTTCCGAGACTTGATGATTTACTTGATCAACTTCATGGAAGCATTGCATTCTCAAAGATAGATTTATGCAGCGGTTATCACCAAATTCGGATGCTACCGGGAGATGAATGGAAGAAGCCTTCAAAACAGGAAGAGGTCTGTATGAATGTTTGGTTATGCCATTTGGTTTGTCCAATGCTCCTAGCACTTTTATGAGACTTATGACGCATGTGTTCAAGCCATTCATGGGAAAATTTCTGGTGGTCTATTTTGACGATATTCTTGTGTATAGTCAAAACATGCAGGAGCACTTGGTGCATCTATGGAAGGTGTTCGAGACTTTGAGGGCTGAAAGTCTTTTTGTCAATTTGAAAAAGTGCCAATTTATGTCTGAAAGCATAATCTTCCTTGGGTATGTTGTATCCAAAGATGGAATAATGGTTGATGAAAGCAAGGTGGACGCCATTGCAACTTGCCCGGTTCCAAAAACTCTATTTGATATTCATGGGATGATTTCCTTTTATAAGAGATTTATCAAGAATTTCAGTACATTAGTTGCTCCCATTACCGAGTGCATGAAGGGTGGAATTTTTAAGTCGAATGCAGAGGCTCAAAAGAACTTTGAATTTATTAAAAAGAAGATGATGGAAGCACCGGTTCTTGTACTACCAGATTTTTCAAAGATTTTTGAGGTGGAGTGTGATGCTTCAGGTGTGGGCGTGGGGGCTGTTTTAAGTCAAGGAGGCAAGCCAATTGCTTTTTTCAGTGAAAAGTTGAATGAAGTGAGGAGGAAGTACTCAACATATGATAAGGAGTTCTATGCAATCATCCGAGCATTGGGGCATTGGAGCCACTATCTTTATCCTAACGAGTTTGTTCTTTTTTCAGATCATGAAGCTCTTAAATATTTGCATGCTCAACACAAGCTCAATTCACACCATGCAAAGTGGGTGGAGTATCTCTAATCATTCAACTTTGTCATCAAGCACAAGTCCGATAAAGCCAATCAAGTGGCTGATGCATTGAGTAGGCGCCATTTGCTGTTGAACATGATGCAAGCTAAGGTGCGTGGGTTTGACATTGTAAAGAGTATGTACAAGGATGATGCTGATTTTGGTCGAATTTGGAAGTATTGTACAAAGGGGCCATATAAACAATTTTTGGTCCAAAATGGGTTTTTGTATAAGGGTACTCAACTTTGTGTTCCGCAAGGATCATTGAGGGAAGCCATAATTCGAGAAGCTCATGGTGGAGGCTTGGTGGGTCACTTTGGCCGGGACAAGACCATAGCCCTCGTGCAAGACAATTTTTTTTGGCCACGGCTTACTAAGGATGTGGGCCGAATTGTGGATCAATGCGATACGTGTCATCAAGCTAAGACTCATGGTAGCAATGCTGGTTTGTACACACCCTTATCTGTTCCAAACACACCATAGGAGGATGTAAGTATGGATTTTGTTCTTGGGTTGCCTAGAATTCAAAGGCAAAAGGATGCAATCATGGTGGTCATAGATTTCCAAGATGGCTCATTTCGTGCCATGCAACAAGACTGCTGACACAACTCATATTGCTGACCTCTATTTTCAAGAGATTATGAAGCTATATGGTGTTCCAAAGACTATAACGTCAGATCGAGATACTAAGTTCCTTAGTCATTTTTGGAGGACTCTATGGAGGAAAATGGGAACTAGACTCCAATTCAGCACTTCCCATCATCCCCAAACGGATGGACAAACTGAGGTGGTTAATCGATCTTTGGGAGCTTTATTGCGAAGTCTCATCAAGAAGAACATCAAGGCTTGGGATTTGTCTCTTTCACAAGCTGAATTTGCTTATAATAGGTCCACTAGTCAAACAACTGGGTGTAGTCCTTTCGAGATCGTTTATGGCAAGAATCCAATCACTCTTTTGGATCTTGTGCCCCTTAAAACTGAAACAACTTTTAGTGGAGCAGCCGACGAAAGAGCAAAATATATCAAAAAGTTGCATGAACAGGTTCGCAAAAAGATTGCCAAACAAAATGAGAAGTATGCACAGCAAGCTAATAAAAATAGGAGGAAGGTCACCTTTCAAGTTGGGGATAAAGTATGGATTCATCTCAGAAAAGAACGTTTTCCCAATAAGAGGTTTCCCAAACTCCAAGCAAGGGGGGATGGACCTTTTACAATCGTTCAAAAGATCAATGATAATGCATACAAAGTTAAGCTGCCAGGTGATTATGGAGTGTCCGCTACCTTCAACATGGCTGATCTTTCTCCGTTTGTTGAAGACACGCCTTTGGACTCGAGGTCGAGTCCTCTCCAACCTGGGGAGAATGATGACCATAGAAGTGATTTGCTTGTACATGGGCTGCGTGAGAGTGATCCAATGCATGTCTTCCATGTGCCTCTATCAGAATTGAAGGTTGTTTGTTGATCAATTGTTGTTGAGGGGGTTTTTTTTGGGTTGCCAAAGTAATGTTGTGGTTTTTCAAGAGTTATTATACTACGTATCTAAATACCCTTATATTCCTAAACATGTCCCCTAAGCCTTAAAACGTCCTTAAACCTTACAATTCTATAATACCCTTATCAAGTCCCACAGGAACGGTATCAGAAAGTCTCCCATGAAAATCAAATTAGCCCAATTTCCTCAAATCAAATATCTGATGTCTTCGTATTTAATTGTAATTTTATTTCGTTTACTTATTTTTATTTTCTTATTTTAGTTTTTTATTTTTAGTTTGTTTCCCTTATTAGTTTAGCCTATAAAACACTATAAAACATTCAAGAATTGTGAAAGAAAGTCAATTTTATTTTATTTAGTTCTTGCCTCCTAAATTTTTCTAGATGTGTGAGATGAGTACCATCTTTTTGTGAGTGAGACACCATTGATAAAAGGCTAAGTTTTAAATAAATTTTATTTGTTTTCGTTCTTCTATTTATTTCAATTAATTTTTTTATTATTTTGATTAATTTCACCTATTCTATTTAGTGTTTATAATAATTATTTTTATAGTGACAACAATTCTAGTTATTTTATTCGGTGTATTAAATCACTAGTGACATGTGGTTTTCTTTTAATTATGTTTATATGACTATCCTGTCAAAGTGTATTTTGTTGCTTTTAGATAACGCATAACCATTGTTGTGCTTGCATCAACGAGAAGAGGTTATTTTAGTCAAATATTTTTTTGATTATTTGTGCCTTCAAATTTATATTTTCCAACTGTATTTTTGGGATGTGAAATTTATAGTTGAGTTATAGAATTAAAATATTAAATTTGAACAAAAGCATTCAAGATTCTCACCTATCATTTATTTTATTTTTGCATTTATTTTATTTTATTATAAAAATCCCAACAATATTTGTCTTCTTATTTTCTCTTTTTGCTAGCCTCTCTAATTTTTATTTTATTATTTTTGTCACCTCCTTGTGGTATCAATCGCCCTAACTGTACTGCTACTGACCGTTTTATCGATATATAATTTAGGCGTAATCAGTCATGTTTTTTAAAAAATATTTCGAGTAAATAACAGATTTATCACGTAAATAAAAATTTTACCAAGTAAACGATTTATCACGTAACAGATTGGATAAGCAAAACCTGATTAGAACCCTAGGCTCTGATACCAAATGATACGAACCACACCAAGAACTGACGTGACCCTAACCAAATTAGTCTCCAAGATCGAATTCTAAACAGATTTGAATGGAACCGCAACCCGATGCCTAACAAGAA
>JAFMPE010107262.1:0-12922 GCA_024759925.1 Ficus religiosa | reverse complement strand
TGGGGGGGGGGGGGCGGTCGAGGTTGCCTGTGGGCCTAGATCTAGGTTTGGGGGAGGGGGCACATTCGAAGCGAGAACTGCGTGGTGGGGGTGTTTGAGCTTGCCGGTAGGCCCAAATCTGGGTTGTTTTGGGGGGGGGGGGGGACACACACACAGAGAAAAAAGAGAGGGATTTGAGGATTTTTTAGTCATTTTACTATAAAAATAATCATTTGAGCAAGTTTCTATTAGAAATTTAACGGATTTAGATGGAAAGGACTGAAACAGCCAAGAAAATAGAGTTTAAGGTCATCTCAGGAAAAAAAAAAAAAAAAAAAGATCAGGGATCAAAACATCACCTTTAAAAGAGTTTATGGACTATTTAGACTAATTACTCTTTTATTTTTTTTGGTATTTTAAGTTCCTAATACTAAAATTAGCAAACAAATTAATTGAGATTATCATGTCATCCAAATTTTTAAATTTTTTTTTTTTTGTTGATTCCAAAATTTCAATTGTGTGATGAGAAGTTTTACAAAAATAGATACACTAAATGCAAAAAAAAGTTATACAAGCAATTGGAGGTTTCCCTGTTGCTTTGAAATGCAATTTTACCACATTTTTTTTTCTTAAGGAAATGCAGTATAACCCTATTAAAAATATTCTTTTGCCAGAAAATATGTGATATTATGTTTTTTTTACTGATGAGTTTGTGTTAAATAAGGTTTTTTCCCCCTTAAAAATTGTTGTTATTTCATTGAAAACTTCATGTCTGTTTCTTCTTTTGAATTCGGGATGAGAGATTTAAACTTTTTACTTTTTAATCGAGTCATTGTGAAATTACTGCTGAATTATACCTGAAATCACATCTCCTATTTTAATTGAAATGGTTTTTTTTTTCTTTCTTTCTTTCTTTTTTTTTTTGGAGTTGGGTTTATGTAATATTTTGACCTCCGTTTCTTGTTTCCTAATTGAATTAAATTTTTTTTTTTAAGGAACGTTACTAATTGGAGTTAAGTGTTATCATTATGTAAATTTAAGGTCTATATTAATATAGAAAAGAAGTCGAGGGACCAAATATGTCAAGTAGCAAAATCTATAGACGTAGGTGCTAAAAACTTATGATGTTTATAGTTGGGTTGGTCTTAATTTTATGCATGGTAAAGATTTTGTCATTGCTCGCGAGATTGCTCATACTAATTTGGATTTTTCGCTTCCGTTAATTAAATGTGATTGTCTTAAAGGGGAGAAAAAAAAAAAAGGATAATTGTTTTTTTTTATTTTATAATAAATTAGGATTATTTTCATTTGTATCTTTCCATTTTAGGTCATTTTTATTTTACCTTTCTTAATTTTAAAATTTTCACTTTACCCTTAGAAATGTTTTTGTTGAAATAATAACCAATTAATCGAACTTAATTTTTTTAATTAAAATTTTGATTAAAACAAACGGAAAAAGAGGAAAATTATAAAGAGTAAATGTTTTATATTAATTTCTAATAAAAACAAAAGGAAAAAAAAACTATATTTTAATCTTCTGTTTCTCTTTGTTTTTAACTGACATTTTAACAAAGGGATGAAGTTGAACTAATTTAAAATTTATAAGGCAAAATAAATGTTTTTAAAGTTCAGGACCCAAAGTGAAAATATTATTAAATATTATTTTTTATACAATTACTATAAACTATTGTTAACACATGGACAGAGAGAGCAAATTGAACCTCTGTTTATTTTCAGTAATTAGATTCATCTTCTCTCTCTCCTCTCTCACTCTTGGGTGAGTTCTTCTTCTTCCCTCTCATTTTGATAATTAACATGATAATCAAGTTCATAATCTGGCTTTTCCAATTCCTCCTAATTCATTAATCCATTTTAACCGAATAACTAAACCCTCGTTATCTTAACCAACATTATAACTAAACCTAACTAACTTTCTTACCTAACAAACAACTGATTTTTAACTAGTTTAGCAAAAAAAAAAAAAATAAAATAAAATTGATTTTTAACTAACTCAATCCCACATCTTTCCATATATGATTGGCAATTCAGGTCATGACATTACAATACGACACGAGCTTGATACAAAAAAATACAGATTAGGGTTGGGAAAAAAGGATGTGGGTTGGATTTGGGTCAAACCTGCATGACATGATAGGAAAATAGGTTGGATTTGGGTTAATCTGATGGATACGAAATCAATTCGTTCAAAATTTTTGTACAATTCAGGTTAACTTGGTAGTGGTCTTTTGGATGAACTAATTATGAGTTTATACAGTTTTGGGTTTTGGATTGACCTTTTGTGATGAACTAATTATGGATTTATATAATTTTGTTTTTTATATTGATATTATGTGATGGTAGATTGCTTAATTTGCTTATATGGATCTTAATTATATGTCAAAAATTTTTTTAAAAAAGAAATTTCCTCATTTCTTGCCGATTGGTGAGTTGGATCACTGGTCAATGGATCGTGTTGTGTTATTCAACCCAAAATAGTATGTTGGCTGTTCGGGTCGGGTCAACCTATCAACTTGACGGGATGGGTTAGTGTTGAGATTTTTTTGACTTTGCAAGTCATGAGTTGGGTCTATTTTAGAGCTATGATAAATTATATTGATTTAAACCCGAACCCGACCTGTTGACACGAATTACCATCCTCATTTCCATGTTTAAATAAAAATTAAATTATTAAAATAAATAAAATTCAAACAACGAGGTGCAAAACAAAAAAAGGCGGCCACTTGCAAAGTCCTCGATTTTCGGAATTGAACTTCTCTGACCATACACACACTGTGTGTACATATAATTCCACAGACCTCTCCTCTCTTTCACACCATTTCCTGGCTCTCCAAGCTCAGAGAAAAACCCTTGCTAGCTTCGAATGCAGAGCTGAAACCTCTCTCCCATGGCGTCCTTGCGAAGACTTCTCCCTCTTCGCTCTTCCATTCACGTAACTCCTTTCTTCTCTCATATTATGTATACTTATATTTCTACTTCTGTATATGCGTGTGTGTATACATATATGTATTGACCATGGAGATTTGATTTTGATTTCTCTGGCATTCTTGAAAAATCTTTTCTTCCTTGTTTCACTTTGGTTCAGAGGAAGAACATAATCAGGAGCTTTTCGGCTTTCGGAGTCGGAGAAGGTAGAAAAGTAGCGATTGTTTTCGGTTTTTGATCGAGATTCTTGAGATTATGCGTTGAATTGCTTGTTCGTTTGGTGTGATTTTTTGTTTAATGTGGTTCTTGAAGATGGAATAGAGAAGATTCGACGAGAATATGAAGCTGCCAAGAAGAGTTTCCCCTTCATTCCAGAGTCGCTCAAGGAAATGCCGAAGATGAATCCTGAAGGTTTGCCATTGCGTTCTTGCGATTTTGCCGAGATTGGAATCTAGATTTTTTTTTTTCTTGATCTTGATTAGTTGTTATTGTTCAAAATCAGGGATTTATGTGAATAAGAATCTGAGGTTGGACAATATTCAAGTTTATGGCTTTGATTATGACTACACACTGGCACATTACTCGCCAAATTTACAGACCTTGATTTACAATCTGGCGAAAGGGCATATGGTTAATGAGGTTTTGGGGGTTTTTTTTTTTTCCTTCGCCGCGTATCAATTTGATGCTGGATAAAGTTGGAAATGTGAACACGTTGTGTATGATGAAATGCCAATTCTGATTCCGATTTGCTTGCGTCTTTTTCAGTTGCGGTACCCTGATATTTTGATGACATTCAAGTATGATCCCACTTTTCCCATCAGAGGATTGTACTATGATAAGCTGAAAGGATATCTCCTCAAGTTGGACTTCTTTGGGTCAATCGAACCAGATGAATGCTTCTATGGTCGTCGCAAGGTACTTCATGTTTTACATATATATATATATATATATGTATATATATGTTTAGCTTCTGCTCCAATGCAGTTTAGAACTACAATTGTTTAGATATTTACAACATGTAGTTGTTTGGAAGCTTTAGGATTTAGATTTGACTACGAGATATGTGATAAAAGTATGAAAAACCAAAAAGAATTCGGATGTAAGAAGTTTTTGGGCACATTAGAGGAGTCTTCAAAAAACGCAGAGAAAAATTCCTCAAAAGTATAACCAGATCAGATAACTTTTTCCCACTTGAGTACTTTTGATATTTTTGATATTTGAGGAGTCTTTAAAAAACGCAGAGAAAAATTCCTCAAAAGTACAACCAGATCAGATAACTTTTTCCCGCTTGAATACTTTTGATATTAACAATTTACCCTTTCTCTTTGAGAAAAGTTCCTCACATTAGAGAATGTCTCCTTGTCTGTTTTACTATTTTTTTGTTAAATAGAAATAAAGATGAAAAAGCCATCTGCTTAATATACTTTTTTATTTTTACATTATTTTCCTTGCACCATTTGATTTCGCTTTTGTGGTGGTCCACTCAACAATGCTTCTATTGTATTTATTTCAAAAGAGATGCAAATTTCTCATCCTTTTTGCTCTTAATGTTGTTGTTATCATTTTTGGCTTATGATATTTATTTTCTACATTCTAGCTTAGCAGGAAGGAGGTAACACAGATTTACGGAACTCGACGTATTGGTCGTGATCAAGCACTGGGCCTTGTTGGTTTAATGGATTTCTTCTGCTTTAGTGAGGTTAGTTTGTTATTTCCAGATTTTACTAATCAATGCAAGAACAATGGTCACAAATGCAAAAGGGACTTATTTCACACGTGGGACATGGACATAGCTTTTCCATGCACCTGCCATGCATAGGGTTTCTACTCATGAGAGGTTTTAGGTTAAGCCCAAAAAAGAACCTTTTTTTTAGTGGAAAAAAAAAAGGAAGGATTTTTAATAGCTACAAAGAGGAATACTTGCTTAAGCAATGGTGTAGTGGGTTGGGGGGAATAATTTTCGACAAGATGAAAAATCTTGTAGGAGGAAGCACGGATTTTTCTAATCGGAGAAGGTTGTCCTCAGGTTTGATATATGATGAAAAAAATAAAAATAAAAATTATGCATGAAATTCTTCTCCTCTTTTTTACCCTCTCCCTTTAAAGAAAGAGATTATTCTCTGCTGGACATTGACAATGAGGATTCGGATTAGTAGTGTTAACTGTTAAGATCGATATTGCTTAATACTGGAATGGGTTGTTTACTGCCTGGAATGGTTTAAAGGTCCATCCATTCCTTCCTAGAGTGTTTATAAATTTCTTTCCTCATTATGCCTGAATCGCTTGTTCTATTGCTACCATGCAGGCATGCCTCATAGCAGATATTGTACAATATTTTGTTGATGCTAAGCTGGACTTTGATGCTTGCTACGTGTATCAAGATGTGAATCGTGCAATTCAACATGTTCATCGAAGTGGCTTGGTTCATACAGGAATTCTTTCTGACCCAAACACATACCTCGTTAAAAATGTAGGCCCCCCTTTGTACTTGAGCCGTAAGATGGTCATCTTTTGTTTGAAACTTCAAGCATAGCTTTTCCTCATGGGAGCCATATTATGTGGTTGAAATTTTACTCTTCCAAAGCTTACTTCATTTTCTTTACGTGGTTAATATTTCAGGACCAGCTGTTACGATTTCTGAGGATGCTGAGGGAAAAGGGGAAAAAGCTTTTTTTGCTGACCAACTCTCCATATACATTTGTGGATGGGGGAATGCGGTTTCTGTTGGAGGTATTTCATTTTTTGTTCTTTCTATAGGAGTGTAGACAAAGTAAGTTTAACAACTTAAAAAAAAGAACCCAAAAGGGGAGGGTAATTTAAATTGTGATTTATTTTTCTACAGCTATTTAAGAGCTTACCAAGACTACGATTTATGTTCTTAGCCTTCCTATTTCTGGAGATTGGTTTCTCTTTCAAATTAATTTGATATTTGTTATCATTAGCATTTTTGTAAGTATGAAAGATCTCATATTTGATTTTAATGGTATTTTCAAACGTAAAATTTAAAAAGTTCCCCAGTTTTCATGCTCTTCTGCGCATGTTACCCAATTTTCACGCACTTCTTCCTCTTCTTTTTCTGTAATTACACTTGTATTTGTCTCTCGTTTGTTTGATCATATATATGTGTATATGCACAAATCTAAATAGAATATAAATAAATGTGTATGCATATGAGTGGTTGTATTTCAATTCCTTTTTCTATTGTTGCAGTTACCACGATTGTTCATGACCCTTTATGTTTACTATTATTAAGTTTTTCAAGCTTACTTCGACATGTTTGATTAGGAATCAATGGGCGAAAGAGACTCCTGGAGGGATCTTTTTGACGTTGTGATTGCTAAAGCAAACAAGCCAGATTTCTACACATCAGAGCATCCGTTTCGGTTTGTAAATATGAATTGCTCATTCCTCTATCTGCTTTTTCCTCTATTTTGATTTAAAAACTTTGTTTCATCACCTTAATGATGGAAATAATGAAGCTGTACTATTTCCTTCGGTGTTGACATTATTATTCAAGATGTTTTATACTTTAGGAACATGCGTGAGTAATGAGGTCTTATGAATATACTTTGTAATTTTAAATGAACCAAAGATTGCAATTTCTGTTTGGATCCGTTAGCCATATGAATTGTTGGGACAATTGTTGTAGGTTTATGATGAAACAGTAGCATATGCATTGGTTTGACTTTGGATCCATTGTTGCATTCAAACTCGTTTTAGGTGTAAATTGAAATACTCTCTCTCTCTCTCTCTCCCTCTCTTTCCACTCTTTTTTTCATTGCTTTCTCTAATTTAGATGCTTTTAGGTAGTGTGAACCATGCTTATTTCAGCCTTTAGTTAATCATTCCTCTGAGTGTCCTTTCTGCAACTTACTCTGCTCTTCCTAGTTTCACCAGCAAAGCATCAAGTGCCTGATTATTTCATGCTGATCTTTCCTTTTCTCTTTTATTGAACCTTCATATAGTTGTTATGACTCGGAGAAGGATACTTTAGCTTTTACAAAGGTGGATAGATTTATTCCAAATGAAATCTACTACCAAGGATGCCTTAAATCCTTTCTCCAAATCACCAAGTGGAATGGCCCTGAGGTATATTTCTTTTGTTCTCTATTTTGAAACTTATTCGATATAGTTTGTGCGCTTTACTTGTTTGTTGAAAGAAGCTGATAGCTGAAAGCTGAAAGATTATGATCACTCCATAAAAGTCTCTTAATCAAATCTGTTGCACGCAATTGTGCTTTTCTTTTGCAATAAATAAACGTAACACCCTGCTTTGTAGGTGATTTACTTTGGAGACCACCTATTTAGTGACCTGAGAGGCCCTTCAAAAGCTGGTTGGCGCACTGCTGCGATCATCCATGAACTAGAAGTATGTTATTTATCATGCTCCTCCAACTTGCTGCTCACTTGCAGCACCGTATTTTTTTTTTTTCCAGAATTATAATTATTCTTTTAGGCTTATTTCTTCTTCTGTAGTAACTTTTCAAAAGGTATTGGAATTTTGTGAACTCCGAAAGTAACGGCCACTATTTCTTATGGAGCTGAGTCATAATGATTGATAACTTTTTTAATTCACCATCACTGAAGATAGAAATGCAATGTGCTGTAATTAGCGACACTTGTGGAGGTGTTCATAAATATCTTCAACCGACCTTTTTGATGTTATACACACACATTCAAGTTTTTCTCACCGTGTTCATAAATATATTCAACCAACCTTTTTGATGTTATACACACACTTTCAAGTTATTTTCACCGTGTTTATTAATATCTTCAACCAAACTTTTTGATGTTATACACACACTTTCAAGTTTTTCTCACCATCCTTTCAACCCCTCCCAAAATCTTGGGGTGAGTCCTTTATTGGGAAGCTCCTCTCTGGAGCTTGGCTTTAAGTCAATTTCTAGCATTTTTTTGGTCTTTGTTACTAGACTAAGAAAAGACCATGCCAGTTCTTCTCAAAAGTTCCTTTGAACAAAGATACGTAGTGTTATTTATTGTTGTTTCATGTATAGCTCGTGACTTTCTCCGTTGTTGTTAATTTCATTGTTTTTTTCTTGCTTTAAAGATCTGTTTACCCTGCTGCAGTTTTATGTACTGCTCTCTTTCACAGCATTGGCCTTGGTTTGTAACAATGCTTATTGATTAGTTTATTGTTAACCAATATACATAAATAAGATAAGAGAATTCAGATTTCAACGGATAATTAACCATCTGGGTTTTGGTCAAAGTGTCATTTTCGTGGATAAATATTTTTAAATACAAATATCAGTTGCTATAGAACCTAGATCAAAATATAATCCATTTTAATCAATTAAAAAAAAAAAGGTTTTGATGCTAATTTCATGTTTAGCTTGCTTATCTGTCCTCTTTCAGTAGTTTTGTTTTCCAAATATTTTAAAGTTTGATTGTTTGTTCCCTTGTTTGTGATGCCATTGAGATGTTTCGTAACACTTGCAGAGTGAAATCCGCACGCAAAATCAAGATGCTTACCGTTATGAGCAGGTATTTTTCGATCTCTCTCTTCTTTTTTCTTTCATCTTTAATTTGTATGTGTTTGCATTTGACATTGGCGAATGTACATAAAAATGAGCTTTGAACCTAGCATTTCTCTAGAGTGTGGTGACCGTGGAAATTTTCCTACAAGAACTCTCCCATTACGTCATCATCATCCTCAGTAGATTCATCTCTAATTTAACAAATTCCGGATCTCCTTATCTTTTGTTTGAATCTCGAATGTGTGGAGTACAACAGTGACCATTTTCTTTTGTTTTTTTGGTTTTGGATGTCCTATGTTAGGCTTTCCACCCCCAACCCATAGAATATTTTTCGAAGTATAGCCCTGGCCCCTGAGGATTCATGACCTTCGACCTAGGTGAAGACAACAGAGCTAACGACAACCAATTAGATGTTGGTTGTATTTCCCTGAAATAATGTTGCTTATTTATTAAGTTGTTCCAAAATAATTGAACAAAAAGGGATTGAGGTTAAATGAGTTGTCTCTTGTTTTTTGTTTGATGCAATGAAGCTTGAGGTAAGAACATAGAGATTATATCGTTTTTTGAAAAAATCATGTTGAGCTTAGGCTCCATAAACTGGCACGCATCCTTGTCTGAATGGACATTTTCTCATCAAGCCAAAAGTCATACGAACGCTTATTAAGAGAATTTCATTAGGATCCAAATGGAAAGTATTTCCTCGGTTTTGTGGTTCGTCACTGCCGCACCTTTTTCCTTTTGTTTTCTTCCTCTTCTCCTTTTTTTCCTTTTTGTCCGTTGATGAGCTTGTTAATTCCTCAATCTAATAGGAAAACTCAAGAAATAGGAAGTCATTCCATTATGGAGATTTCGTTAAGAGCCAACCGGGCCTTCCTGGTTTCCATAATGGAATCTCAAACTTCTTCACTCTTCAATTGTTTAACATGGTTTCTTGTTGAGGTCAAGGAGTTTGTATTAAAGGTTTACGACAACTTTTTGACAAAAAAGACTTTGGTCGTGGTTACTGTTTAGCTTTGAGTTACTGATTTTCATGTGGTTATATATTCGAGGCAGGCACATATATTTCTTCATTTCATGCTTCTGTAATTCTCTCTGGATGCAGGCAAAATTTCACATGGTACAAGAACTTCTTGGTCAATTGCATGCAACTGTCACTAGTACTGCTTCAAATAAAGAGTATACATTGCTGTTTGAGGAGCTAAATGAGGAGCGGGGGAAGGCACGTCAAAGCATGAAGGAAATGTTCAACAAGTCTTTTGGAGCCACCTTCCTCTCAGACACGGGTCAAGAATCTGCTTTTGCGTATCATATACACCAATATGCAGACGTTTATACCAGCAAGCCAGAGAATTTTTTACTCTATCCTCCTGATGCATGGCTGCACGTACCCTTCGATATCAAGATTATGCCACATCATCTGAAGGTAGTCTTGTTCCCCAGAAAAATATTTACCTTCGAACTTTATTGATCTACAAGACTATAGTTGGGGTACTCGAGTTTCTTTGTGCCGAATGCGTTAATTGTTGATATTTTGTTTGTTTTGCATTGTTAACTTGCTTTTTTTCCCCCCTCCAATAATTTTCTAGTCCTCCAACCAAAATATTATAACCAGGATTTACATTTTTATCCCTCGACATTATTTGCCGTTTCGTTTGGTCCCTAGACCTCCTAGAATTGTTGGAAGTACTGTGAAAATTGGAAACTGGCCTTTGTTTCTAGGTGAACCAAAGTATAATCTACATTTCTATTTGTTTTTTTTTTTCACTTGTCTCTTTTTTTCCCCCCCCTAAATGACGATATACTACCCACTTCTAGATAATTCACTCGTTGTGTGCATTAGTATCGATGGTGAGATTTTATGTGCAACTAGTGATCCTAGTATCCTGCAAGAAAGGACACGAGGAAATAAATTTCAGTAACCTTTTTGAGTTTCTTGTCCTGTATACTTCTAACATTTTTCCGTCTTTCAGGTTTCTTCGAGCTTGTTCAAAAGTTGCTGAGACATCATTCTTTTGGAGAAAAGGAAGGGTAGTTCTCCTCCTCTCTATATTCTTTAGAAGCCAAACATGGTGAGTAAGATTTGGACCCTCATCAAGGTTTCAGCAATAAGGCTACAATACTTCCTCGTGTCCCCGAATTCGGGTTGGACACCTTATAGGAACATTCATCTTGAAATAGACGTGTACATTGCATTTCTATTCATTCTCTCTACCACATATTATAGTCGAAGAGCCGAATCTCAACAAAAAGTACATATATATATATATATGAGTGTAAAAAAATATTTTGTGCATACATCTAACCGTCCAGAATCTTGTCTCCATGTATAGTACATTTTCAGCGTCACTTTTTACCGCATTAAGTGAAACTTAAATTTTACCTTTCAATCCAATTGGAAGTAGTAGTAACTGTAATAAAATACTAAATTCTGTTACACTTTTTTTGATAGGTGAAAACGTGATCAGAGTAGTTGTGTAATGGAACTTGTTTGGTCGGTGGGAAAAATGGAAGGAGGAAGATTGTTTAGTCGGAGAGAAAAGATGAGGGAATGGATCCTCCCATTTGGTGAACTCACTTTTCAAACTTTTTTCTATTGTGTTCTATCACAAAAATTTGAAGTTTATTGTTTGAAATGAGAGTTTGAACCTATCCAAACAAAGCATTATGATACTTCTAGAGGAGACACTTTCGGGGGGGGGGGGGGGGGGGGGGGGGGGTTTTTTTTTAATTTTTTTATTTTCACATAAGATGCTAATAGCCTAATAGGAGCTTAATCCTTTTTATTATTATTATTATTATTATTTTAAACACACACACTTCATTTGATAAATGAAAACGTGACCTGAATGGTTGGGTACTAAAGCTTGTTTGGTAGGAGCGGAAAGTGAAAGAAGGAAGATTGTTTAGTGTTGAGGTCAAACTTTGTCTTCCCATTACGTTATGCCTAGGTCACCATAACTATTGGACTAGCGGTGAACGACGAAACCATGGTCCACTGATTGCTCGTTACGCATCCCTAAGCTCAAATACTTGGGCTCGGCCTAGCAACCAACTTATCATCTACGAAGGAATCAATGAACATCAAATAGTGATCCGTCAATCACTTGATATTGGTCTCAATGTCCTCTTGAAGCCCATAAAATTACCAAGTGTTTTGATCAGATAAACACCTGGCTCAACGCGACGAACGACGAATGATGACCTTTGATTGTTCGATGCATGCTCATTTATTGCTCATCACGGATGATGATTGGTTCGTCATTTGATGCTCATATCCAGCGAACTATGAAATGATGGAAGATCAGTTTCCATAATCACCAAGCCCATTATCAATTGTGGCATCATGGCCCATGTTCTTATACACGTTCTGAATTATTTGGGTAATGGGGAGTTGCCTACTTCTATCCCACGAATTTGGGCCCATTACTTTTCCTTTATAAATAGAGGAAAACCCTTCACATTTGGGGTATATTTTAACCCTTTATTTACTAAAATTTTGTCAGATTATCCCCAGAAATTGTAATCATGTACTCAAAACTTTTACATAGTGAAATTCCAGACTCTAAGAGGATGTAGCACAACATTCTAGCGAACCTCTCTAAATCCCGGTGTTATTATCTTTTATCATTTATTGTCACCTTTCCGTTTATATTTTTCATTTGTGCTTGCTTTACGATTTTTATATGCGATGTCCAAGGACTTTAATATTTCTTGTTGATTTTTATATGATCTAACTTGAATTACAATTTGTCCATAGATCCAGCATCTACAGTTTGGTGCCCACTGTGAGGTCCTTGCCCGTCACACATCGAAGATTCATAGAGCAATCGTGTCGGAAAACTGTGAGAAATTAGCGGAGCAACCATATAGCAGTCTTAGCATTCAGCCTGAAGCTTTAACGTCTCAGAGCAATTCCCAGATTGCTAATCTGATGCGTTTGGTGGAGGAACTTACCTCCAAGCATGATAACCAACACTGCCAGATGGAAAGTATCAGCTTAATGAATTAAACCCTAAGGAACCAACTATCTACGTTGAGCATTTAGGCTGCATACTTGTTGTACTACTACAATCCCTATGCAGGGTACTTGACGGGAACAAGCATTGGGGGTTGGCAGCAGGCCACAGCTTAGTACTTTAGAGGATGCGGACCACCGCTCACAGCCCTATGGCTCCGATGCAGCCGTTGTCCACACCGAGGAGCACTCCAGCGGTGAACAATCAACGGACACAGGCATAATAGGCGCCAGAATTTAGTTCCTGTGGAAACACCACAATTGTTGGACGTTCGTCGCCCAAGCTACCATCGCCACTAAAAGGGCCCGTCCTGCCAGGAATGATGAACATTGAGGCGATGATGTGCAACATAATGTATGAGAAAATGAGTGTTGGGATCTAAATGTGCCCTAAGGATAGAAAATCAATTTTAGGGATTTTCTGTAAATATGACATTTTGATATTAATAAGAGGAAGTTATTCATGTTTAATAAGTGGTGTCCCATT
>JAFMPE010107232.1:0-12924 GCA_024759925.1 Ficus religiosa | reverse complement strand
TTGGGGTTGGATTTTGGGATTGAGGTCGAGTTTCAAGATAGGAGTCGGGGTCTAGTTTTGGGGTCAAAGTCGGAGTTACGGGACTGGGGTCAGAATTGGGTTTCAAGATGGAGTTGAGGTTAGGTTTCGGGACAGAGGTTGCGGCATTCGGGATGGATATCAAGATTGGGATTCAGGACAGATTACAAAACGGGGATCGGGGTCGGGTTTCAGGACGGGGGTTAGGGTAGGGTTTTGGGTCAGGGATTGGGATCAAGTTCCAAGGTTAGGGTCAGGGTCGGGTCTCAAGGTCGAGGTAGGATTTCAGGAAAGGGGTCATGGTCAAGGTCGGGTTTCAGGACATAGGTCATGGTCAAGGCAGGCTCTCTCTCTCTCTCTCTCTCTCACACACACACACACACACACACACACACACACATAAAATCCACTCCTTATTTTTGTAAACAACGCCCAAGTTCTAACAATTTGACAAACTGGCACAAAAAGTTTAAATGACAATTTCTAGGTAAAATACTCCAATTTTCATTTTACTGTTAAAGGCATGGCCGGCATACAGTTGCTTGTAAATTCACCTGCAAGTTTAATATTGGTTAAAGATGAAGGCCTTGCAATGCTACAAGGTTGATATCAAATGATAGTTAATTACCATTTAAACATGTTGAAATTTACCTCGTCCACATGAAATTGGGGATTAAATTATATATCCTGAGGCAGTCACAATTTCACTTGCCAATGTTCACTAGTAATAGTTTTATCTGTAGAGGCCAACGTTGAAAAATTGTAAATGATCTCTCTCTTTTTTTAACCCCAACTTGTCGCACATATCTCCTTATAGGAGCAGTTACGAACCCAAGAGTTTTTGTGAGGATTAGTAACTACAATTTTTTTTTTTTTAGGGACAAAATGAAGTTTTTAATTTTTTAAAGGAGCTATTTGTAAATTTTTTTAAAAAACATATATATATATATATATATATAACACACACACACAAACACACACACGCACACACAATTCAGAAAAAATTGAGGAGAGCTTAAGCCTCCTCTTGGGGTCAGAGTTAGTGCCTACATCATTGCATAGGGTTAACCAGTATCTATTGGAAAGGATCTTCGGATATTTGGGGAAATCCAAAAAGACGGAGAAGGTAAAAGGACGTTGAGGTTGAGAAATCTACTCAAAACATCGAGAGTCCTTGTCCGGGGTGGGTTAGATTTTTTTTTTTTTTTCAAAATTCCTTTATTTTGTGGTCAATTGTTGCATGTTTGATCCACCGAAGCACCCAAATTGTCCAAAAATTGTTTCTCAACAACAACAACAACAAAAACGAAGAGGGGTTAAAAAGTCCAAAAGTTTGCTGGATATGGCTTTTCTTTTCTTTCTTTTTTTTTTTTTTTGCTAGATGTGTGTTGATAAGGATCACATGCCTTTTTCAGGCTCAAATGGTGAGACAATTTGTAAAATGATTTAATTACTTTTTTAAAAGTTATTAAAAAATTTTAATTAGCAAAATGACCACGGTCGTTCCTATGTTAAAATGAGATAAGATTATTTTGTTAATTTCAACTTTTGAAATTGTCATTTTGTCAAATACTTACCCAAATGGTAGCCCACTTCCAGAATGCCCCCACGAAAACAGTCCATGTCGTTAAGACGTAAGTTTGCGACTTTGAATTGGAAAGGACTATTAAGGATTAGGAAATAGAAGGAATAATTGGCTAGTTAGTGGAGGAAGGACCTTTTTTTTTCTTTTTTTTTTTTTTCTTTTTCCCTTGGGTTCTTTTCTTTGCTTTTCTGGAACTCTCATGAAATTTCCGTTATTCATCTAGCCACAAAGTTTTGTAGTCGTGCCTTCCTTTTTTGAAAGTGGACTTTTATTTGCAAATATTACAAGCATGAGGCATACCTCCACTTAAAATATTAACAATACAATTAGAAAAACTTCTTCTAACTAGAAACAATTTTTGACTGAAGAAATAACAAATTGCGCTGGTACGCAGACTGCCGAATTATAATCACGAGAAAATAAATTGCAAAGTGAACCACCAGCAAAAGTAGTGATCATGTGTTTCATTATATGAAAGCACACGGTTTTATGTTTTTCATGCAACCATTTAATCCTAATTATATGTGCTCGATATTGATGTATCGGGATTTTTTTTTTATTTTCAGGTCTCACTTTTCTCTTTGAGCGTTATCCTTTTACTGTTGGAATTGGTCTAAATTGAATATTGTATTCTTGGTGTTATGAGATTATCACATTATCTTGTCTAGTTTGTATTAATTTATTAGTGCTTATGATGATCCTCTTTTCCAAGAAAAAATAAAATAAAATAAGCAAGCTGATTGAGGTTGGATATATAATTAGGCCTTTATATACAAAAAATAATGGTATAAAGTTCAAGCTTGTAATACAGTTTCTGGAAAGAAAAAACAAAAAACAAAAAAAACTTGGAATACAATTGAAACGTCCACGGGGAATGCACATCCATCTCCTCCCATGTGTGTTTATCTGAAGTAAAAACAGGAGGAATAATATTCTAAAAAATTATAAACCAAATTAATTTTAAAAAAAAACTACAAACATTATAAATACAAACTGCTGGAAAAAATACTAATAGAATTAGCCTCCGGCGGCCAGTGATCTCGTCGGTCGCCATCTCGAAACGACGACGTTTTTCGAAATATTTGGTATATGAAATTTTATACGCTAGGCCGTTCAAATGAAAAATCTCTCTGTTCGATCTTGATCTCTTGCTGCAACTGATGAGCCGGCGGTTGTGAAATATTCGCGGGCTGAGCCGGACCGGGCTCATTGGCGAGCCGGTCGTGCTGGTCTAGTTGGCCCATCTCTATATTGTGATGGTGGGAGGACGAGCCTTCTGTCAGGCGGAGTTGCTGGTGGTGCGAGGGGGATGGCGAGTCGGTGTCCCACCGCTCGGTGTCGAAATTAGACCTCCGGGGTGAGTTTTGGAGGCTGTCCATCCCGCTCCGGAAGTTGCGGAGGAGGTGGACCGGGGACGTTTGGCGGGAGGGAGTCCCGGGCCGGCTAGACATCGGCGTGACCGAACCGGTCCGGGTCTGTTTGATGTGCTTCTTGGCTGAGTGGTGCCAGTTGCGCAGTGCCGTGGCCACTCTCTCGTTGAATATTGTTGGTTTCATGGTTGATCCCATCTGCTCATACCATTATATGAACATATCGGAGTTAATTATACAATCACGTGATAGATTTAACTATTAAAAAGCAATACTATAGATATCAGAGGTATTTAATACTACACACTTAAAAAAAAAATCTCTAAAATTTTGGTAATGTGACCCCAAAGAAGAAATATGTCATAATTTCGTTACGTTTAGCGCGTGGAGCTTACATTGGTATGGTATAAGTTGTGTAGTTTGTTTTGTTTACCTGAGTGACAAGGGCATAGAGAGGGAGAGTGACGTAGCTGCAAAGAATCTGAATGATGACCCTGATGAAATCGCCATTTATTCAAACAAATTAAGTCATGTGTTACAGAAGTCTTCCAATTTTTGTTTCAGACGAAACAGAGTAATTTTAGGCCGTGTGATTTAAAATCTTATTGAAACTTACCCCATTGAGATTCTGATGACCAAATCCTCTGTGTGCTCATGGAAACAAGATTTGCGCCCAAATTCGTACTGAAATTAGCCAAAAATAAATAATGTTAAATATATATATGTATGTATGTATGTATGTTTGTATATAAGACAAATATAACAGCATCTGGCTGCAAATAATAAGACACAAATTTAACAGGAGCGTAGTAGAAGCATACCCAAGTCCATGCAAGGAAAGCGAGCTGAAAGGCATTCTGCAAACAATAAAAAAATAAATCAAATATGAAACTTAATTAGTAAGAATAGGGTTAAAGTAATTAACAGAAAGAATATAAACTTTGTGTACAAACAGAGCTAGGAAGCCATATGGACCTGAAAGAGAACAAAGTTGATGAGGAAAAGAATGAGGCGAGGGCGGTTGAACCAGAAAAGGTCGTCACCGGGCTGAACCACGGGTACTCCTTTCACCACCTCTCCTCTTTCTTGGATTCTGAGCCCCATTTTCGTTATGATCACCTGTAGCTTGGTCCCCACCAATAGAATGACCTGCATTGATCACGTGTGTTATTGACCGTTGGATTCTCCTCTTCACCCCACGCCATCATTATCAGATGGCGAATATTTTGGATATGTGTATATATATATATATATATATATATAGAGAGAGAGAGAGAGAGAGATTTGGTTGCTTACAATCAACGGAATAAACGGCAACCATAGATAAGAGTACCAGCCTGTCGAGATAATCAAAAAGAAAAAAGGAGGTTATGTATTGTGATGGTCCAAAAATTCGGCCCTGTGCATTATTTAATGTTGCAAAATGATTGCTTAGAAAAGAAAAGGCAAACAAAAAAAAAAAGGGTTCTCAAATCAATAGTCACAAACCATGAGTATTGAAGAGCAAGAATACCACAGCGAAGAACCAAATCAGAGGACTGGAAAAATTAAAATAGAAATAAAAATTAAAAAAAAAACAAAAAACAAAAAACAAATGTCAATAGTTAGAATTAATGGCGCTTAAAAAATATGTTGCTGTGAATAAAATGAGAAAGGTAATTAAAGAGGATATGAACGAGGACAAAGATAAGCACAAACCTGATTCCCACAACCACCTTGAAATCCTCTTCTAGCGATCTGTTAATGTACTTCTGAAAGTCGAATTTTGTCTGGCTTTGTGGGGCCAAATGTGCCTGAAAATGTCATGTCATGTCAGGTAAGCTTTGTTTTCTAACTGAAATGTAGATATAGGGTGATTTGTATGTACATTAGATTTTAACTAAATGAGTTGAGCTAATATGCACCAACTCGACTCAGTTCTTGGAGTTAATTAGAGAGGTTTATTCATAATTTTGAATGTCAAACTACTCTTTTTATTGAAAACAGTTAGCAATGGCAGAGTCGTGTGTGTGTGTATTTTCAGGGAGATACCATTAAAAATAAAGACATTATACTATTAAATGGATATTTAATGACTGAGTAAGGATATGATTATAATTTTCTTATTAAATGATCTGTCAAAATGTATAATATATAAAATTAAGTAGGGACACATTAATTATAATTTCTTTTCCTCGGTTTATAGGGCACAATTAGAATTTTTAAGAAATTTTAAGGACGAAATGAAACTTTCAAAAATTGAGTGAGGCACGTGTCCACACGGAGGATTTGAACAAGGTTTTTTTTGAAGATTAATAATATATCCGCCAAATTCTGCGGTATTAATTTTATTGTTGTGGACAAAAAAGTTCCCCTTTGTGAAAGCAAAAACTAATGCTGGAACTCAAAGGATGGAAGAGTGACTTACCATAATGAATCCATGCCTCAAAGTTAAATAATCAACTTTAGGAACCGACCTAACGAATTGTCTGAAGAAACAAACCTGCGTAGTACAAAAAGTAAAACAACACATGTAAATTAATTAAATTTTATGATCAGGTAAAATCAAACCATTCTAACCACCAATCAGCCCCTTACGTAAACAAACTTGACCAAGTACACTTAGAGAACGAAAAAGTACTTCAAGGAAAATAAAAAAATAATAAAAATAATAAAAAGAGAAAAAGAGAAAAGCTTGAGTATTGAACTTTCAAACAAAGGGAAAAAGTCATAACTAAAACTTTTACGTGCATGGAAAAATTAAACAATATGTTAAATGAACCGTTATGAAAAGGTCATAACTTAAAAATGAAATTTGTGTATTGATGAAGCAATAAATAGAGGGACGGCCGTGTCGCTTTCTAAGCTTCGTCAAACTCGGACCGTTTTTTATATATACAGATTATATATATCTGTTAAGATTTCTTTTTCTTTATGATCGATTTATCTCGTCTGATTATATATGTATTATTGTTTATGTGAATTAAAAAAAGAAGATATAATATGAACTATTCTACGACGTGTATAATTAGTATGAAAGAGTCCAATTTGCACCGACGAGCGTTTCTCACAAACTGTCCCTTGGAGAAAATTTAGTGTCATTAGCATTCACCAAGTATCGGTTCAATAAGGGCAGGTAAGCTCCTGAGCGCTATAGATTTCCATTAACGTATCATTTTTCCGGAAGCAAAGTATAAAAGAATAACACTTTTTTTTTTTTTTTGTGGGAGGGGGGGGGGGGGGGGGGGGTTGTGTATTCGAGCATTTTCTAGCCTTGGAAATTAACTGAAAATATCAGTTGATTAATGATTAAAATCCAGAAGTCAAATTTGCCATAATTTAGCTTATTTGGACCAAGAGTCTTGTAGGCACGAGAAGGGACTTCTTTTTGCCAACATTAGCGGTGTTTGTGCAAAGGCCAAAAGTGCTTTTTAGAGGATAGGGTCAAAAAAAGAGGGGGGGTGGGGGGTGGGGGTGTGGTATGTGGTGGGGGTCAATTTTGGAGCTTGATATCCACCTTAAGAGAGACAGCAAAACATTGAATTTCCTAGAATACCCTTGGAGAAGATGCTTCACGCGTCTATATCCACGAATATGCATATTCATATATATATATGTGTGTGTGTGTGTATGTATATATGTATGTATATATACCTCCAATAAACTGTTGTTAATGGAAGGATATAGGAAGAAGATAAGCTCAAATAATCATAGGTACTTTCAGAACCAAGTCCAAACCAAGTAATAAATTAAGAAGAAAATAATGTTACATCAAGCAATTACAAAAAAACACGCACTTGTAATGAATTCAGATATGACTCAAAAAACCCTTTTTTTTTTTTTGCCAATTTGTTGAAAAATTTAGGCAAATTTTTTTTTTTAATATTGACAGGTGGGATATTTGAATTTATAAAAGCTAACCGGATTTTCAACCTCTCATTAAAAGGAAATTAAGGGAGACATTAATGGGGTTCCGAAGCTCCTCATAAAATCAAGAAGTAGATTGGTCATTTAATTTCCCTAGTGGGGTCATTTGTTAGGTTAAAGGAGCACATCAATTTGATTAGTAAATTGACGTGGAAAGATCAATCAGAAACATATGAATATTTCAACGAAATTAATCGTAATTATTAGCAATAAAATCAGTAGTCCCCATTTTTATTTAATTATACGTCCTCATTTAAAAAACTCTATCATCTTTGTTTTTTTCTACTATTCCTTGATCCGTTTGGCTTCATACATAATTGATGTTGATTTTGAAAATATGTTTCCCATTAATTAACATATTTTTTTCCTTTCTGTTGGAAGCTGCGATAAGTCATCATGATCGTTCTTTTATTTCCATCAACCATTCCATGAATATTTAAATGAGAAATATTTTTATTTACTTTAAAACGAAATGAGAAGCTTTTAATATTATTTTTTTTTTTTTTGGAGGAGAGACTATAAGACAATTTTATTATAATGTTTCTAAACTAAACAGTTTCCACACACATAAAATTTTTTTTTTAAAAAAAATTATGATTCTGTTCCTAATTTAAGCCAAACGAAATGAATTTTTAACAAAGATTATGAAAATATTATGATGACTTTTTCTTCTTAACTTTGAGAGAAAAAAACAAATGCATTTTTAGTTAACAAAAATTATGAAAAATAATGGACTTTGACATGTGATCGTAAGAACTTATGAACTATCGGTATTAATTATTCGCACACCTTAACTTAAGCATTCCAAAACAAATTATAACCTAATCCAATGCAACAAACATTAACATTCATGTGAAAGCTCAATTGTTGTAACTCTTGGATTATATATAATATATAGGTGAAGCGGAATAACTTCTAGAAATTAAAAATCACTAGATAAATTAAATAAAAAGATACTTACTATCCACATGAGGAAAGGCGTTTTGGTCCAAAAACTTAAATGCCTCCTTCCAAAGGACGTGTCTCTCGCAAACCTAAATCGTTCTGGATCTGTGATATTGAAAATACATATATACATAAATAAATTAATCACCTCGTTAACAATATATAATGGCAAAGCTAGCTGTAAGCCTGTAATTTTTATTGTCTTGATTAATTAATTGTATTCTGATCACACGATTATTATAGGCAGTACTAAGAAAGCTATTCTTATCTTAAAATTTAAATATTAATTGATTGTACATAGTACTCCAAAGTTTATGGCACTAATTATACCATGTGAGAATTGGTATTCAACAGTTCTTGTTTCTTTTTCCCAGTGCTTCCATCTTCTCATCTGGAACCAAATCATCAAATTGTAGTTCCTCATTAGCCAAGAGGAAGTGAAATTATAAGGAAGAAATATTTATTTTATTCTGAAGGAAATATTTTATACAAACATATTAAAATAATATATGTATGTATATATATATATATTATTATATAAATATAAATATATATAGTAATATATACCTTAGCTCTTCCGAGGGCCATAGTCATGACGCAGTAAAGGACGTGGGAAACAGCCAGCACAAATATGAAAATATGAAGCTGATGAATACCATCCGCGGAGACAAATGGGACTTTTCCCTGCAAGTTTTATATATACATTTCCAATATTAACAAACATTAATTCCCCAAACAATATTCAGATATATTATTAGATTATATCTTAATTATTAAAATTATTTGTTTCCTCCCAAGTAAATGAATGAGATCAATATTGTTAAACGTACTTAAGATTCTTGCAAAAAATCTTAATATTTACCTAGTCATGTAGAGGTACACATATGAGATTCCCTTAACTAATTGTATCGAAACAAATAATAAAAAAAAAAAATTGAAAACAAATTATAAGCTGTTCTTAATAATATTCCATGACGCAAACACAGACACTTGCACGTGAAACTTCCTTTCGGTCGGCCGGACAATGCCAAAACGGCTTTTTTTTTTTTATAATTATAATTAATTTTTTTCCCATCTCTACCTTTGATATATGTGAGCTGCTAGAAGACAAATTGTCTTTTGCATGTCAGCTATAGCTAGCAAAATAATACCGAATGTACTTTTCAAATTCATAAAGGAATAAATATGGAATATTATTATTAGTGAAGGAAATTCAAAGGGATAACAAGGGGAAAAAAAAAAAAAAAAAAAAAAAGAGGGAATGCATGGTAGCTATGAAAAATACTAGTTAGTCGTCCCCGGCGGCCGTACCTTTTCAGCACAATTATCGGTTCCCCCACCCGCCAAAATGCGGCGGAAGCTTCCTCTGGCGCCGGACTCCAGTGCGGCGAGTAATCTCCGACGGTTGCTTTCGGACTCCGTCTCGGTTTCTTCCTTATCATGACTCTCATCCCCTTCTCGGTCCTTGCTACATGGATGCCAAGTCGCCCCAACTTTCTTTGATATGCAAATGTTTGATATTGGACTTTGTCCTACCGTTAGGAGCAACGATATGAATCCCAACAGCATAAGCTCTAAAAAAAAAATAAAAAAAAAATCAAATAATTAGCTATTCAACATACATAATAATATCACCTCATCAATAAAATATGCATGCACACACACACATATATATATACCTGATTTGATCTTTTCTAGGGATTCATAAAGAGCTCGTTTATGTTTCTTCTTCAACCACTGCAAGAATTTGATCAGCTCGGAAACATAAGTATATATTAACTAACTAAGAACCAATATTTTTGCTGAAATTGAGGTATATTTTATGTGGGTCGTACGTAACGTACCTGTCCAATAAGATGAATTATGTGTTCGATAAATATTGAAACCAAGACCAAAACGAAGCAGACTACGGCGACGGCCCATGTCGGCGTTTGCTCCAGAGATCTTCCTCCGCTTGCTCCTGCCATTATTATAATTTATTTCTGACTATAATTATATATATATATATATCTTCTTCTAATTAATTTGCTCTTCGAATTGTGTTTTGAAGAAGAGCTAGAGAAAGGCTAAGAACCCAAGAAGAAGTTTAACTTTATCTCGTGATAAAATATGGGAAGTTTGAAATTTTGGAGATATTGTAGGTTAGTGAAAGTGAAGCTCTATAAATAAGAGAGAGAGAGAGAGAGAGAGAAGAGAGAGAATGGAATAGAACAAACTAGTGAACGCGAAGGTATTAGGTGTATGAAAGTGTAGAGAGAGAGAGAGAGAGGAAAGGAACGAGTGAAAGGACACATAAAATGGACGACTTTGACTTCCATAACGCGTACAAGGGGCCATGGGAAGGAGTTAGAAACATTGAAGAGAGAGAAAGGGATAAAATAGAAAGTCCTTGACTAGATCAAAAAAAATTCAATAAAAGTTTCCGCTGACTGATACTATAAAATTATTATATAAAAGAAAAAAAAAAAAAAGAAAGAAGTTAGAATAAAATATCAATACAATATGCCTATACGTATAGATACAGTGTATCTCTCTACGTTGAAAATTTGGCATCAGCTTATAACCACCGTTCAATTAATTGATTACTTTCTAAAGTCAACCGAACCCTCTTAACCTCATAATTCTTATATGGCACAACTTTTTTCTTTTTTCTTTTTTCTTTTTGGAGAATTATTGTTGAAGCAAATTGTTTCTTCATTCTTTTATAGTTGTTTATTTAATTTCTTAACAAAATCCAACGGTTGATAATTGACTTCAAGGCATATCTAAATATAATCCACAAAAGTTGCTGAATAATTTTCGAAGACCTCTTTTCTCTAGTTGTGGCCTCAATTTTTGAAACGTATACAACTATTACAATTGGGAAGTCATTTCGTTTTCATACGCCTGATAATTTAGAAAGAAATAGAGGATCATTTGTGTTTTATGTTTCTTCCTCAGTTAATTAAATATGATTAATTAACAAGGTTGATCCGTATTCATGTATTACTAATTCAAAAAACTCCGTTTAAAAACTTAATCAACAGACCTGGTCCGTCCATTTTGAAATTTGTACCCACGTTATTATTCTCCATCCACAATATTCCATAGGCATGTTATTTTCTCTACCCATAAAATATATAACAAGACACTCTAATATATAAGCGGACTTCTGATGCGAGAAAGATCAATTTTCTCACTAATTATATATTATTTAATTATCTAGGCCTAATCTGTTATGTACTTTCCTTTTCTCTTGCCTACCGAAAGAATAACGGTGGTATATTGAGAACCTACCAAGAATGTGGATCCCACAACTGAACCCCACGTTACGTTAATAATGATGTTTATTATCAATATATTCCCTTCTAATAATCTGTCAAATTTTGGTGCGTTATGTTTTTTTTTTTTTTTTTTTATGATGTGTCAAGAACCCACTTGTATTAAGAAAATTAAGAACAATACTAAAAAGTTTAAGTGATATTACACACTAATAGAGAGTGAATCCTATAATATGGAGTTTACAAGTGTGATCCTTATGGAATCCATCCTTTATTAATTATGATATTCAGCACTACTGATACTTTAAAGTATTTTTTGAAAAGTAACTATTCTTCCTATTATAGCTATTTACAAATGATGAATTAAATGCATAAGCAATGGCCATTAATGGATTAAGAGATCTTCTTTTGACTAAATATATATCTTCTTTTCTTTGGTGAATTGCATGTGTTTATGGCCGGCTAAAAGTTTGGTTCAAAATTGTCCTGATGAAATTAATTGTTAAATAGTGCCTTTATATATATATATAAAGATCCAATAGAGTAGAAAATTAAAATGAACTTTTTTTTGTAATAAAAAAAATTAAAAGAAAATCAACATGATGCAATTAGAGAGAAAGATAAAAGTAGTCTTAGATGGGGCTAATAAACCAACCAAAGTGATCAAATCCTACTGCATTAATTCTCCTGTTTTGGCCTTGTGAATTTGAATGGGAAAGGAGGATAGATGGGTTTTATAATTATTAGCGATAAGAATTTCGAACTTATTTGTAATCATCTACTTCAGTTAGTTAATTTATTTTAAGAGATTTGATGGATTTTTCATCACCCTTAAAATACAAATATATTTGTATCTCGGTTTATATCTAAACGGAGTCAATTCATAGAACTCCTTTTTAGTGAATTTCTCTCTTCCGTGTGCACATTTTCCGAAAAAACTAAATCTTTATACTTTATATAATATTTATTATGATGTCAGATCGTTTTAGGTCCAATAAGTATAGTTTCCTAATCAACTAGCGCGAATTTAAATACACACACACACGTATGGATAGATATATATATATATATACACACACACTTATAATATTTTTTTTTTCTTGTTTTTAGAAAAAACCACAAGTTAGCTGCGCGCACAAGAAAAGGACGTCACATTATTAAGGAGCCTGTAGTGCCCTCCCGAAAGTCTAAATAAAGAATCATTTTTTTATTTAAAAAACTATTTTTTATTCATCCCAAAAAAAATATTATTATATAGAAAATATCTCATATGCGATGTTATATGTCACGTGATATTTACAAATTTTTATTTAAAAACTTTTAATAATTAATTGATTTATCTGTAATTTCTTCTCTAAAATCTTATCATATACCGCTGGTCACATATTGTCAAAATGATAATCATCATTCAAAAATATTAAATTTTGATCACCTAATTAATTATAAGTGACGTATGGAAAATGTGTCGTATCGGAGCGCTATCTACACACTGATAGATACGGTGATATGGGAATTTTGGGATTGTATGTGATGTTATGACGTTGATCTCAAGCTGACTTGTGACCAAAGTATTTGTTGTCTTGGCACTTTCTATCCTAATCAGTAATCGAACTTATAATTAAACTATGACATACATGCATAACGCCAATTTTGCTAATTTTACCACCTAGATATATTTTAGGTCTCCTCAAAATGCCAGAGAAATAGAAACACTTGTGAACCGTACGTAGATTGTTGCAGCTTCGTTCACATGAGGAGATAGTGATACGTAAGCAATTTGTTATGACAACTAATTGGAACTTGATACAAGTTTTTGTCCACTTTCGAAAAGTCTGTGTGA
>JAFMPE010107202.1:0-12930 GCA_024759925.1 Ficus religiosa | reverse complement strand
AAGCCAAAATATAGTATGATGACGTTTTTAGTACTTTTTTAAAAATTTATTTAGTTGTTTTACATATGTATATATATATTTTTTGATAGATTTTACATTTACATATTTATTCTTAAGCATGACGTTAAAAAAAAAAAACCAAAAACAAAATAATTGCAAAAAAAAATAATAATAATAAATAAAAATCTTAAGCACACAGGAAGGACGTGACAAACAACAGGCAAACAAACTGATTTTCCTAGAAAATGTGTCAAAATGGGAGTATGCCATGGCTGCCGTCCATTGAGTAATATTTGACTGCCTAACGCGCACTACTTTTCCTTTGGCCTCTTTTCCCCCTATACCCGGCAACCCGCAACTCCGCCGAATCCCAACCCACTCTCTCTCTCTCTCTCTCCTCCATTGCCGGTGACTAGTTTTTCCTCCGATCTCCACAAGGTAACTTTTTCGTATTTCATTTCCTTTGTCTCAAATTCTGTATTAGTTTTCACCTTGAAACCCAAGCAATCGGAGCCAAACAGAAACGATCCCGCCGGATCTGGATCTCTGATCCTCATGCCTCGCGAGCCCATTTTGTTTTGGGTTTTTCTCGGCTTCCTCGTCCTCTGCTTTGGGGATTCGGGTCCGGAATGCCCCAAAACCAGTCCCCTTGTCGGATTTGAATCGGAATTCAAGATGGTCCAGCACCAACTCAGGGGCTCCTTGAAGGTAATCGACGATTGCACGTTTAGGGTTTCCAATTTCGACATGCTTTCCGGGTCGGAGGTGCTCTGGTGGGGTGCGATCGCTCCCGATCTCGAGAACCTCACCGCCGGATTCGTGGTCTCCGATGAGAAGCTGAACAAGACGCTCAAGAACTCGACTTTTCTTGTGCGTTTGAGGAAGAATGTCACCTGGAATGGGATTCAAGTCCTCTCCGTTTGGGACCGTCCCACGGCGTCGAACTTCGGGCACGTCTTGTTGACGAAGACGAACGCGAGTAATGAGTCAACGGACGGTTCGAGTTTGGCTCCGTCGCCGTCGACAGACGGAGTTTCCGGGACCGGAGTGGGTCGGGGTCACTCAGAGCTGACCATGTTTGAGAACTGCAAAGTTTTGTCGGAGAAATATAGGGTTAGGTGGACATTGAAAGCCGATGAGAATTTGATTGACATTGGATTAGAGGCGGCCACTGCGACGATGAATTACATGGCGTTCGGTTGGGCGAACCCTAAATCGCCCTCTAGTTTGATGATCGGAGCTGATGTCGCCGTCACGGGTTTCAGGGAAGACGGACTGCCGTTTGTGGACGACTTCTACATCACCGAATACAGTGATTGTTCGGTCGACAAGGATAATGCTGCTCGTGGGGTTTGTCCCGATAGGCTTTACGAAGGCTTGGACTCTGTTGCTGCGGTGAATGATACGAAGTTGGTTTATGGGCACAGGAGGGATGGGGTTTCGTTCATTCGATATCAGAGACCATTGAAATCAGCTGATGAGAAGTATGATTTGCCTGTGAACCATACTGCGAATATGTCTGTTATTTGGGCCATCGGGAAGATTAGGCCTCCTGATACCATTCGGTCTTATTATCTTCCTCAAAACCATGGTCCGTCGCGGGATGTTAGTTTTGGGAATTTGGTGTTGAATGTTTCTGAGCATGTGGATGATTGTTTAGGTCCTTTGGACGCAAAAGACAAGGAGGATCAGGATATCATTATTGCAGATGCAAATGCTGCTCTCATGGTTACGACTGGTCCGGCTTTGCATTACCCAAATCCTCCGAACCCTTTGAAGGTTTTGTACATTAACAAGAAAGAGGCTCCAGTGCTGAGGGTCGAAAGAGGGGTGCCTGTGAAGTTTTTGATACAAGCTGGGCATGATGTGGCACTCTACATTACTTCTGATCCGATTGGTGGAAATGCGACATTGAGAAATGCGACTGAGACTATTTATGCAGGAGGCTCAGAAGCTGAAGGAGTTCAAGCCAGTCCATTTGAATTAACTTGGGCGCCAGACAGGAATACTCCAAACGAGGTATATTATCAGTCACTGTTTCAGCAGAAAATGGGCTGGAGAGTGCAGGTGGTTGATGGTGGTCTGCCAGATATGTATAACAACAGTGTTTTTCTGGATGATCAGCAAGTTACCTTCTTCTGGACATTGTATGAAGATTCGATATCTATTGCCGCTCGTGCAGAGAAGAAGAGTGGGTATCTGGCTATAGGATTTGGTAGTGGAATGGTAAATAGCTATGCTTATGTGGCCTGGATTGATGGTAGTGGCAAAGGGAATGTAGCCACTTACTGGATTGATGGGACTGATGCCTCGAATGTGCATCCGACGAATGAGAATCTTACAAATGTCCGGTGCAAGTCTGAAAATGGCATCATTACTTTTGAGTTCACGCGGCCTTTGAAGCCATCATGTGGTCGAAGTAAGGATCCAGTTTGTAAAAACATTATTGATCCTACAACTCCTCTTAAAATTATTTGGGCTATGGGTTCTGGGTGGACAAATGGAACCTTAGCTGAGAGAAATATGCATTCTGTTATGAGCAGTAGACCTATAAGAGTTCTGCTAATGCGTGGTTCTGCAGAGGCAGAGCAGGATTTGCGACCTGTATTAGCTGTGCATGGATTTATGATGTTTCTAGCTTGGGGTATTTTGCTTCCCAGTGGGATACTGGCGGCTAGATACTTAAAACATGTGAAGGGCGATGGTTGGTACCAGATTCATGTTTACTTGCAGTACTCGGGTTTGTCAATCGTCCTGCTTGCCGTTCTCTTTGCCGTGGCTGAGCTTCGAGGTTTCCATTTTGGCTCAATACATGTGAAGTTCGGAATGCTCGCGACACTGTTGGCTTGTGCACAACCGGTGAATGCTTCATTAAGGCCTAAAAAACCAGCTAATGGAGAAGAGGAATCCTCAAGAAGGCGCCTTTGGGAGTATCTGCACACGATTGTAGGAAGAGGTGCTATTGTTGCAGGTGTTGCTGCACTTTTTACAGGAATGAAGCATTTAGGTAATAGATATGGTGAAAATGTTCATGGACTTAATTTGGCCTTGATATTTTGGTTCTTGATTGGATCGTTGATTGTCGTTTATCTGGAGTATCGTGAAAAGCAAAAGAGGAGGGAGAAAATTTCCGGAAGAAGCAATTGGGTGCTTGGCAACCAAGATGATGATGATTCTCTTGATCTGTTGAGCCCAACAGGGACACTTTCAGCTGAAGAAGCGCAGACATCAAGAAGAATGGAAGTTCAGCTAGAACCTTTGAACAAATAGATATGGTTAATGATATACCCCAATCTTCTGCAGTTTTGTAAGCTTTACCTGTCGGAGTTCTGAAAACAGTCCGGCTTACTTGCTCGAAAGGCTTTCTTTTTGGCGGAACAAGGAGGGTTTTTGTCGATGATCGTGACATTCGACTCCGACCATTCGTTTTGAAGAGTACTCACCCCTCATACAGACATACGGTTTGTATACTTTGACAAATTATATCATTTTCTGTATTACATTTCATTGAAAGCAAGCAGAGACACCCTGCCATACGTGTTAGCTTAGGTACTTTTTTCCTTTGTTTTTTTTATAGCACCTTTCATGCCAATGAAAATGAGCTGCTTTAGTTAATATGAAACAAAATTTTCTTTTCCTGTAAATTTATATTGCCACTCACTGATGAATGATACCTCACATTTTGCCCTCTCTGTAATTCTAATCTACAAAACACTCAAAATAAAGTCTTGGGATTACTCTCTTTATTCTATAGTTCTAGCTTCTTTGTTTATTTATTTGTTAAATTAATAATTTATTTTGAGGGACATATAATTCCTTATGGTTTTGACTTTTTCATAAGTTTGACTGCTCTCTCTCTCTCTCTTCCTTTGCTAATTTTTTTTTTCTTTAAAAAAAAGTAAAGGAAAAAAAAAATGTGGGTGTGTAGAATTTTGCCCTGATGCTGATCCAATCGGCAGCCACAGCACCGCTGGTGATATGAAAAGACCAGCGATTTGGGACCGCGGTATATTCTTATCCTATCCAGCGGTATTGAGAGGCTGCCAGTTTTCCACTTTCAAAACAACTAGTTTGGTTTTATTCTCTTGACCCTCGTCAAGAATTAAGTCTTACTATGGACTGGTTAAATTGGTCTTAAGAAATATGTTAGGATTTGGAGAGTTTGCTGACCAACCATTCATGTCATTTTGACTCCTACTGTCAAACCACGTACTGACCGGCGATTGAAATTTTTTTTTTTTTAGGGGAATAATGATTACATTTCTAATAACAACAAAAAATTATTAAAAAAAAAATTACAACAAATCAGAAGAACTATCTGTTTCTTTTAATAGTAATTGCTACGTACACGATATTAATTTTCTTCACCAAGATATTGTGTTTCTTTCTCCCTTTTTTTTTTTTTTTTTTTTAATTAAGAGAAGATCCGTTATTACAGTAGAAATATTTGATACAACAACAAAATCAGTTGATGGAGGTGAATCTTCCAACCATCTCAATTCAACATTTATAGAATATGGTAAGGGTGAAAAAAGCCAAATGAGCATATATGTTGCCTTCCTTAAAAACGTGACTAAATTTGATGCCAGGAAAGAATAAGAGCGATGATAAATTAACAACATGTAATAGCAATTGATCAAACTCATTCCGAATGATTAATTATTGTTGACAAGTTGAATAACTGCTAATGCATCTGACTCCACTATGTTCCTATTGAGATTTACATTGACTAACATATAGTTCAAAGTAAAAGATAATTGAAATATGATATGTATGCAAGTGGAGTCAGTATGAAATTACTATTAGATTATGCTTGCAATTATTGTATACGTGATTTTTTTTTAAATTTAAAAATAGAAGATTCAAATTTTGTATCTTTTAATAAAGTCATGTATGATATTATGTCTATAATTACTATATACGTGCAAATAAATAATAGAAGTTTGGCATAAATCTTAAAAAAAAAAAAAGTTGAAAAAAGTAAAACTAAAACCATCTCTTAAAATAAGACCTGTTGTCTTGAATTTCCTGTCTTTTTGACTATTCCATTAATAGTATTATGTCAAATTATCTGAATTTAAAAATTTAATCATATAGAAAATACTAAATACTAAAAATTATTAAACAAATTAATAAATTGTCAATTAAAAAAATCATTGAGACATAAAAATAGAATAATAGATCTGGACTCTCAAAAGTGTCTATTCCAATTCCCACCCAGGCACTGTTTTGTTGCCAGTTAAAGTCGGTAGTTTATTTATTAAAGTTACCAAATTTCCATACTGATGGCAAATGAAAGTTAATCGCGCGTCCTAACTAAAATAACTATATATATATATATATATATATGTATGTATGTACGCACACACACACTTAAAAATCTTCTTCACTCTTCACAACAACCGTCTAATTCTACCTCGTCGCAACAAAGAAGTGGGAGAGAGAGAAAAGTAAACAGCCACCGCCATAACCTAAACGACGCCGCCGTAACTCTCGTGCCATCGCCGTCTCCACAAGCAAAATTGCCTTTTGCCCCCAAACGGTAATCCTCGACTCGTTTCTCTTCCGGAATGTGAATTCACCTTTGATTAGGCGAGACTCTGGGGTTGGTGCCGAATTTGATGTTGTTTTTTCGTTTCTTTCTTTTCTTTTTTTTTTCCTTCCTTCTTTTTTTCCCTTGGTTCTCTGGTTTCCGATGCCGGTGGTCTTTATGAACCGCCGGATGGGGATCCCGCGATCTTGAGATTGCTGGATTTTGGTTTGCCTGAAATTTTTTCTTTCCTTTTTTCTTTCTCTCTCTTTCTTATCGTGATTTTTCTAGTTGATTTCCATGCTGCGCAGATATTTTCCTGAGGACTGAGATCTTGTGCGAACAAATAATGGTTAAACGAGATTCTGGAGCAAAGTTTAGTCAACGAACAGGTTGGTAAAATGGGAGTTGCGAAAATAGTAAAGCTGTGTTCTTGTTGAGAAAGTCACTAACTTTCTTTCTGATAGGCCAAACAACTTTTCTAGATCTTTGTTTCAGTAAAGACTTTGAAAAGAATCAGGGAAGCTGCTAATTGGTCACGACGAACATTTAGAGTGTCTCGTTCTAACTACTATTTTTTTTTTGGGCAAAACGTCATTTTCTGCTTGTATTTTCGAGTTTATGCCATTTCCATGAGTCCAAAAAAGATGGGTCAACTCAATGATTCTTAATTGGCGTTGATATATGAACTTGGAGAATACGAGTAATTTGGGAGTTGAATTAACTAGCATAAATGATAGATTTATTGTTGAAATAATTTACCATGCCCAAGGTGTGTCACCATGACTTCTTAACCAGGAAGATACAGTGATCCGATTCTTCGTTTTAATTTTTGATAGATTTCGGTCTTCAGGAACAGTTCTTGCCACCTTTCTTGTTCAACAGTTACTTAGTTCTCTTGAATCTATTTAAGGACTTTGCATATTAGTTGAATCTTTCTTTGTTTGATGTTTCTGTTGACTTTATTTTGGTAGGTGAGTTAAATCAAATGGCTCCTCCATCCAGAAAAAGGGTCAACACATCTGTCAAGAAGGAATCATCTAAGAAAAAGAAATCATCGAAGGCCATAGTACCAACTAAAAATCAGGGGCCGGAATCGAAAGACCAAGTATCTAAGAAGCAGGCATCAACGTCTTCAGATGTCCCAACACGAAAGCTGTTTGATCATCGATTTGTAAAACAAGATTCCTTTTTCTCGAGAGCCAGTAAACTTAAGCTTAAAACTGTTAGTAGTATAGCCCACACTTTTGTAGAGCCAGATACACTCGACGAAGCGTTTGCGATCCCCCCAGAAGATACATCTAAGTTTCGAATCATGAGAATGGATTACACAGTTACTCCTTTACTATTCCGATGTCCGGTGCGGTCTTCATCGGAGTGGAGAAGTTGGGTTCAAAGTGAATTGGAAAATCAAGGGGTAAGAGACCAATTAGATCATGCTGGAATCCTTTCAGCTCTGGTATCTTCTACACAAATTGGAATATTCAGAGATATCCGTGGCTTAAGACATGTGGTTCGCAGGTGGAATAAGACTACTCATACATTTGTATGTGCATGGGGTGAGTTTACTCCCACGCTAAAAGACGTCTATATGCTTTTAAGGCTGCCCATAATGGGGGATGCATCACCATTTTCTATAGAACTTTCAGAGCAAGAGGTAAAGGTTGAGTCTCTACTTGTAGAAGGTATGTCACTTTGCAGGCAGGTAAACGAACGACAATCATCTCGTCCTAGCTTTGCATGTTGGATTCGTTATTTTTGGGGAACAATCAAAAAGGAAAGCTTTCACCCTGGCGGGGGATATGAAAAAGGTTGTCGCTTGGAGGCCTTGATATGTCTGTGGTTAAGCAAATTTGTATTCCCTGAGCTATCAGGAGATGTCATCCAACGACGAATGTTTCGCTTGGCAATAAAAATAGCTCAGGGCGTGCGCTTCCCGCTGGCTCCCATCTTTCTAGGCACTTTTTACAAACATCTTGATATGATCCTGGAAGACGAAGTTCTTGGAGCTGGGAGATATGTGATAGATTCTGAGCTAGCCATCAACTTTCTACAAGTGTTTTTGTGGGAACGGATAAGGAAATACGCAGGGCAACCAGCTTCTAGTAAATCTGTTGCGTACGAGTTGGGTATGAATTCAGAATTGCCTTTATGGAGCAGGTGGTTTCACATGAAGCAAACACAACCTTCCATTTGGTTTTTTCTGGATGACATCGATAATTTTATATTTCGGCCCTATGTTGGGCTAGCCACTGCATTTTCTTCAAGCCTTTTCCATGATGAAACTTCTTCCACTTCAGATATAGTCGAAATCCCCATCTTTGATTCTAATAATGGCACTTGGTCGAACTTGGAATATGTTGTTAGCATTCGGCCTGGTCTTTTACCAGCATGGATTGGTAAGGATGTGTTTGGTGTCAACTACTGGCCTCATAGGGTACTAAGGCAATTTGGAATAGATCAGGGGGTCCCGAAATCATATAAAATCTTGGAGGGTGATATTTATGATTCCTCGTCATTTGGTCTGCCTCGTTTCATTTCTTCTTCACTGAAGAGCCTTCCTTCAATAAAGTCTCTGAAGATTCAAATGGCTAGCAGTGAGCGTGAAGGACTGTACACTCCAAAATTTGTGGCATATTGGAAGAAAATGGTTAAAGAGTTCACCCAATTCATTAAGAGTTCGACGTCCATTTGCAGGGCCCTTCCCCCGAAGTCGGTGCCCAAAAGATTGAAGTTGGATACTAGAGAGGTACTTTCATTCTGCTCCAAAATCGGCATGCCATTTACAATAATCGATGGGACACATCGAGAGACTGTTGCGATTTCAAAGCATGGGAAGGAGGCAGTTGACACGGAAGAGAATCCTTCTTCTGCTGAGCCATTGTCAAAAAACTCTCCAATAGAAGACTACGAGCCTTTCTCGGATCAGCAAACTCTCAGCAGTATTCCAGTTAAGAAAAGAGCCATTCTCAAGCCAACAGCCAAAACTCCTAAGTGTAGGAGTACAAGAATCAAAGAGAAGAGATTACCGTCTAAAGTCATAGGGACAGATGAAGAAGTTTTTGTAAATCGAGACGAGAACATTCCGGAGGAGTCCAAAATTGAAGTGAGGGACGATGATTTAGGTGCGTCAGAAGGTAATGTTTCAGAAGAGTTGCAACTTGAGGAGGATGAAAGTGATCCGGGGTTGGAGGAAGAAGACAACAAGCTAAAATCTGAAGACGACGACTATGGGTTAGAATCTGAAAAGAGAACAAATGGATCTAGAGATCCGAAGGGCAGCCCCCCTACTTCACATGGTGATGAGAACGGAGATCTTGAAATTGAAAATAAATCCACGGAAGACGACCAACAGGTATGCATACTCCTCACTTAGACTAAAACTAGTAACTCAAACACTCCACCAGCAAGAAAATTTTGGTTAATCTAAGACGAGTCAGTACTGGTCCAATTAGCAGCGTGGCCTATTGATTTTTCTGAGCATGAAGTTACATAATTATGAACCGAATGTCCTGTTATGAACACATCACTACATAGACAGTGGTGGAATAAACATGAATTTCTCATATCCAACACAATGTGCTGGATGAAAGTACTCACACTTGCCTGGTTGTGCAGGACACAAACGTACCTTTAACCCATCTTCCAATTAACAATGTTGTGCCTATGGTCCCCCGAGTGGATGATGTTGTTATCGATCAAAGTCAAGTTCTGCCATTCAGAACTCCTCCTCCTATGGCTAAAAGACTGAGGGAACTTCTGTCAGGTGATGACAAAGACGAAATCAACAGCGCCAAATGTCTTGAAAGAGAGGTTGCGGTTGACTCAGAGACTGCCATGGTAACAACTCAGGAGACTGCCCCTGTGAAGATTTGCTGGCACAGTAAGTTGAACCAATTTTTGGGAGCCTTTTATGGCAATGCGGTGGCACCCAATTCAATAGAAGAGTTCCTCAAACTGAGCGGGCAGACAAAGATCCTCAACGACATCACCATTCCAGAGGAATCATTCCAATGTATGAATGAAGCTATTGAAAGGCATGGAGACTTTGTCACGGACTGCTGGGCTTCGAAACCCGTTAGGGACATCATGTTCTCTCGTCTGAGCTTGGTGTTCTTCAGCCTCATGCAAATTCCTCTCTACCAGTTGTCAGAGGACATGTTGTTAGCCATGAGGGACGTGGTGAGGGAGGCGATAGCAGTTGGTTTTGGAGTTGAATTTTTACTTGACCACATAAGGAAACTCGTCTCAGCGTTGTTTGGGAGACAGATTTACTTTGACAAGCTCACCGCCCTTGATTCCCATATAGAGAATGCAGAGAAAGAGTTTGAGGAAGCAAAAGCGAGAATGGAGGATTCAAGAGCCAAGTTAGATGGGCTGAGGCAGTCCCGTTCGGAGGTCATGTCTCGGGCCAGTGATTCCATCGGCACTGAGGCAGATTGTATTCACCAAGCTTTAGTTTTCTGTACTAGTCTTGTATATGGTCTTCGATAGGTATTTGTATATGGTTTTCACGTCTCGCTATTTATCATTTTCGTAAGAACAATGTTCGGAACATCGGACTAAACAAAGGTGGGTCCCGTGATATGGACTCATAGATGGGGTCGACCCTAAGACATTTTTCTTATTGTAAAGCACCTTTTGGTAGAAACGCATGCAATAATGTTGATTATAGGTGTAATCTTGCTTGATTAGTGATCTTAATTTTTGTGTCCTAATTTTTATAACAATATTAATTAGTTACATGAACATCAATATGTAGATTATGCTTGATAGTTTTCGTAGGTAATTATAATACATCTTGACGTTTTATATTTTTTAGTTTTATTTTTATTTATTTTTTTATTTTTTTCCAACTTGGGGTTGGGGACCTATTGGAGTTCTTTTTTTTTTTTTTAATGAAAAATGTATTTGGGTTACGGATTACAGATTTGCAGTGTATTTCTTTATTTTCTTCTTGTTTAAATAACAATACTTGTAATTGTCTCTCTTTTCCTGTTCTTATTCAGTGACAGTTTAAATAAAATTCTACCTTGTTGAAAATACTAGTAATGATGGAGTTGTTGTTGTTGTTTTTTTTTTTTTTTTTTCTCTTGTAATACTTTGTATATATCTTTCACATCTTTATGTTATTTTTTTAATTAACATCTTTATGCTATTAAAATATTTTAAAAAATAAACGTTAGACCATTCTGCAACCATAAAATTAAACACCCTTCCAATTGATAGTTCAATACAAAATTTTCATTGTTGTCGTGGACTCAACTTTTATATAACCACCTTATTTTTTCCCCCTTGATATATAAATCAAATACCTAATCCCTTGAGAGAAACAAAAAAATAAAAAAATAAAGAATTCTCTTGACTGGCATCTACTGAAACTTTATGTTAGCGCAAAAAATGAATAATGGTTCTTTGAAAAAAAAAATACAAAATGAAATGACATATATCACTTTCAATTTCAAAAAAGAAAACTGCCCAAAAAAAAGGGGACAAAAACCAATGGTGGGCCTATTTAGGCCTGAGCCCAGCTACCCAGAGCCATTTTGACAGAAGAACTGTACCGAGGAATCGACCGACATGGTTGCGGGCGGTAACCCACGGTTCCACTCCTTCTGGTTGTGGCTTCGGTTCACGGTTTTGCCAAAACAAAACTACAGTTCCATAACCGAGTGAAAGTGTCAGATGTTCTTCCATATTTGCATTTACAGGAAATTAATCCCGGTATATTTTTAATTATAAATTTTTAATATTTCTACAATTAATAAATGCTAAAAATACATTGTATTTTGGTGTGTATATATAACGTACTTTATGCAAAGCTGTACCCAACAACGACAGGATTTTTTTTTTCATTTTTTCTTTGTTAATAATAAAACATGATTTTTTTTTTTTTGGATAAAGCTGCGGTAAAGCCCATTTTATAATTCATTTTTAAATCGTTAAGATGCAATCGAATGACTGAGATGTTACTTGTGTATAATAATTATCATACACTTTACCTCATATTAGTATAGATTGATAAATAAAAATTTTTTAAAAAAATTAAAAAAAAAGACCAATCGATTCCCTTCCCTGTCACTTCCCCGCTGACGCCAACAACAGACCCCCGCTCCCCCCTGACCAAATTTGCCCCCCTGACGCCGACGAGCCCAAGCACCCCCCCTCCAAACGCCGATTAGCCCAGTCCTTCTCTCCTTCCCGACCCTGGAAACCTCCTCCCCCTAACCTTCCACCGGAGAAGGTGGATTTTTTAAATTTTCATTTTTTATTTTTTAATTTCTTATTCAAATAGTACTGTAAGGTAAATTGAATGATAATTACCGTACATAAATAATATCTCAGCCGTTCGATTATATCTAAATGGTTTAAGAATGAGCTTTACCGATACGATATATAAAAATGCTTTTATCGCAGTTTTATCCTTTCTTTTTTTTTTTTTGGGGTGAATTAATAAAACATGATCTTGGACTCTTGTCAAAATATTTGTATATGGGAAGAAAATTTGAATGAAATCTCAGAAAGGGGAGAAAAGTAAAAAGGGAGAAAAAATATATGAAAAGTTTGGAAAGCCAGATAAAATCTCACAAATGTTCAGTTTTGTATTTATCTTAGGATTTTGTCTTAATTATTTTAGGATTGTAAAATGGAAAATTGGATTCTGAGCATTTATTATGATATCGGTCGTATATGTTGTCAAATTACATGTAATATTTCTGTAGTTTTCATATGCGTAACGGCCAATTCCAAAAATCTTCAAATACCAAAACAGGATTAAAAATCCATAAATCTTCAAAAATTTTCTTAAATACCATCAAAGAAATACAAATTTATCAAGCCAGACTACAACTTCTGATATTTCTAACAAGGCACTCAAGTGTATACTATTTGCTTATTTCTCATAAAATAGAAGTTCTACTTTGTTTAAAATTTAATAAGGAAAAAAATATATTGATAAAAACAAAATCAAACCGAAAATATTGTAAGAAAAAAAAAAAACTACAAATTAGGCATCACTTTGTATAAAATTGCAATTTTTTTGCTCAGACGAAAATTACTATTTAGATAAATGCTACGGTCTTTCCAATACCAAAAACAGGCTTAATTAAGTCTCTTATTTTTAAGAATGAAACAATAATCGGTATATAAAAAGGGACTGTCACTATTTATTCCTTCGTATTAGGAAACGATGCTCTTATTAACTAGTATTTTAAACCTAACTTGGGAGGTGTTTTAACGGGCAAACAATCTAATTTTTGGACCGTAGTACAGCCAGTGGCGAAAAACTAACATTGAAGCACCAAATCTTCTAATTCAGTAGACTATTGAGAAAGATCAATACCCGCTCTCTCTCTTGTATTAATTAATTTATATTTAGCAGGCGTTTGAATGCACAATTT
>JAFMPE010107170.1:6817-20247 GCA_024759925.1 Ficus religiosa | reverse complement strand
GGATTTTGCATTTCGACATAAAGCCTCAGAACATTCTTTTGGACAAGGACTTTTGTCCTAAAATTTCTGATTTTGGCCTTGCCAAACTCTGGCTAACGAAAGAGAGTATTGTGTCCATGGTGGGAGCTAGAGGAACTATAGGATACATTGCACCCGAAGTATTCAGTCGGACATATGGTGGAGTGTCTCACAAATCCGATGTTTATAGCTATGGGATGTTGATTCTTGAAATGGTTGGAGGGAGAAAGAACTTTGATTCTGCAGCATCTCACACTAGCGAAATATACTTTCCAAATCAAATTTTCAAGGATCTAGAAATGGGAAATGAAGCAAGTCTCTCGGGGAACATAACAGAGGAAGAAAAGGAAATATCAAGGAAGATGATATTGGTGAGTTTCTGGTGTGTTCAAACGAACCCCGCAAATCGGCCATCGATGAGCAAGGTGGTAGACATGTTAGAAGGAAGCCTTGAGTCCTTGGAGTTTCCACCAAAGCCATATTTGTTTTCTCCTACAAGGTCTCCTTAACAATCCACAACACCACAACACTTTCTCTGTAAAAGTTGGCAAGCGCAATATCTTCAGTTTATGCCGTTTCCTGAACCCATAGCTTAATCTCTGTTTTTAGTGATGCGGTTAGTTTCCATGGACATCTCTAGCAAGTAGCTACAGCGGTAGAGCCAGTCCCCTGTTTCAGTGGGGACAAACTGATAAAAATATAAAGTTTTTAAAGATAAAATTGTGAAAAAGAAAAGTTTATTATGAGTGAAAATCTCTAATAAGACATGAGTGACTCTGTCTCTGAGCTAGCATGAATTTGGTTTTTTCTTTGTGAAAAATGAAAAAAAAAAAAATAAAACATTAATTTTCTCAGGTTGAGGAGATTAGTCTAAGGTTTTTTTGTTGGGATAAATTTTTCTCTCTGTCTATCTCCAATTAATAGGGTGCTTACGTTCTTCAGGGGGAGACAGTCAACAAAAGTGTGCGGAAGACATTTCAAACCAAAACTATATATATATACACTGTAGTTTTTCATTATATATCTATATTTGTTGGTGCGATCATGAGTCACGACATCTATTATTATAATTTCCCTACTTTGGTTGTTATCAAGAGTCATAATTGACTTTGATATATAAAACTGATTACATTCCTTTATCTCCAACTATGTCAATCTGTGTCCAATTATGAAACAAATGAGTTATTATTTTGATAGGTTGTTTTTAATTCTTTGGTTTCTGATTTAATGACTTAGTCATTATCGAGTGATAGCTGGTAAAATACTACAATTACCTTGAATAATGAGTCATTAATATAATATCGTTGATAACTACAAGATACACTAATTATTTTATAGAGCTGGTAATTGTAACTAAAACTCACCACCGCTGCTGATTACTATTGTTAATAAGACAATAACATTGAGAAGAATATAACGCTCGATGGTAGATTTCACTTTTCCTCTCCCTCTTATTTTTTTACCGGTAAATCTACAACGAGGTAATGAGGTAAACCTTCTTTAACTCGTCATGGAGTAAAATTGTCAACTTGTCTTTCAACGGTTTAGATTAAAACTATGCACCAAAACTACTATGAGATTATAACAGGCGATCACACCTAAAATCAAAGGAAAAAAAAAAAAGGAAATCACATTTCTCAGCACAACAATGCCGGCCATGGTCGTCGATGGCGCTGCCACTTTTGACGCCATTCCGAACACCGCTGCATCAAACGAGGAGTAGTCGGCGGTGGTAGAGGATGTCACTGGTTTTTAGGCAAAAGTGAGATGCCGTTGTCCATGGAGGAGGCACAGATTGTCATGCCGATGGTCACTGGGGTTGCGAGCGTCGGCCATCGTGGGTCGCACAGGTCCGGCGAAGGGCAAATTGTACAGGTTCTAGGCAAATCCATGCCCATGGGAGATTGCCTCTTGGCGTCGGCTTCCCCATCACGAGCTCGGCAGCGTTGACCACATCGCGAGCTTGTATCTCCGTCATTGGTGATGAACCAAGATTTTCGTCTCCACCCTTCCATCTGTTGTGAATCCGTCGCACCATTGGAAGGCCCACCGTTTCGTGAGCTTTCTTCGGCGAACCATGAAGCGAGTGTTGGAAAAAACCATTTTGAGAAGCCATTTTGAAGTCCAAATTTAAGTAGGACTTATTTTATAAAAGTAATGAATCTTGGTGGATTTACTTTCTCCGTCACAAGTAGATAAAAATCGTATATTCATACGCTTAAAATGATAATCAGTTAAATAAAAAATTGATGTTTAAAGTGTGCCATTGGAATTGGAATTGGAATTTGTTGAAAAATTACTAAGATCCTACATTACTTGGGCATAGAGGCTTGATCGATATTATAAGTGATTGCACTTGTGGACTTGAGTTAGATTGTGCACCCTAAAGGCTCTCCCACGCACGGGGGGTGCAAATCACGGTCCCAGTGAGTTTGGGCCCCAACATGGGTGACGTAAATGTCGGTTTGTCGAGTTTTACCTCGAATAGGTTTCCTTTTATATATTTATTTATTTATTTTTCTTTCAATTCAAATTATCAACAGCTTTATCTGTTGATATTCCTTGGCTTAATGTGAGTATTAGTAATGCATAATTAATTTATCGATTAATTTTGAAGATGCATGGTTGCAAAATATGAATGGATTGTAATTTTCTCATTAATCAAGATTAAAAAACCTCTTAATTTTGATTTTGTAACACCTCCTCTTGAAGCTTATCAAAGGAGGCCTCCACAAGCACGCCTCCACAAGCATGATTGATACACACAATACAAAGTTCTTCTTGTTCTCTCCTGTTTTTCTTTGTTTTTGGGTGTTTTTCTCTTGTAGTTGTTTCTTGTTGTTTTTGGTGAGAGGAAAGACTTTGGTTTTAAATTCGCCAGAAGCAGTTTTCGATCGTGCTAGACTATTGTTGTTCATCATTGTTTCCTTGGAGACAAACGTCCGTAAAAACCTCATACACTTACTGGAGGGGGCAAATATGTTTGAAGGAAAGCGTGTATTACACAAGCTTTACATTCTTCATCTTCGTGTTGTTACATTAAGGTTAATGTTGAATTTCCGGTTTCATTTATAAAACTTGTTCATTGTTTATGCTCCATATTTTCTAACAGCGAGCTCACTCCAGCAAGCCACCATGGATGATGTTGCTTCTTTCTACTTTCTTCTTTCTTCTTCTTCTTCTTCTTTTTTACTTTTTTATTTTTTTATTTTTTATTATTATTTTTTTTGGTATCTGTTGCTGGTTGTTTTGTGCAAAGGGGAAGGAAAATTTTGTCTCCGTGTGTGTGTGTTTTTTTTTTTTAATCTAGTTTTGGGCTATTATTCTATGTGGGAGGTCTTGTTTTGATTAAGTGGTCTTTAGTCCCTTTTGACCTTTGGATTTGAATCTAAGGGTGAATAATTTTTTACTCTATTAATAAGGTAAAATAAGTTTACCACATTATGGAAGTCCCCTTTTTTTCACTTTCTATTTTAACTTTTCCATCCTTTTTTTGTCCCCTTACCAAACATAGATTTACTGCTACTTATATTTTGGACAAAAAGAAAAACAAAAAACAAATAGCATCATAATAATAATAATCATAATGATAATCATCATCATCATCGGTCGTCACTACACAAAACAAAACAACAACCAGGGAATTACTGATAACTTTTCCTAAGTTGTGTAAAGCCCCTTATAATTAGTGTGCAAAAATGTATTTTAAAATAATTAAACTGTATTTAAAATAAGGTTTTCGAGGTTTTAAAAGTATTTTTGAAAAAATACAATTTTGCCCCTGAACTTTTTCAAAATGACCAAAATGCCTTTGATCGGTAGACCGGATGCCTACAACTCTGCTAAACCGCCATCGGCAAGTTGATATTCCCTGCGGCCATATAACGGCCTTCTCCTCAAAATGGCATCGAAAACCTTCCGAGAAGGGTAACCACTTCTATACATACACCCGAGCCTTGTTCATTTCCCAGTTTTCCATTTTCCTCTCTTTCTCTCGCTCCTTATCTCTCCTTCTGTCTCTCGCCCAAAAATCGAGCCTTCCCTCTCACTCTTCTCAAATGTTTTACAAGCAGTTTTTTCACTCTCAAATGTTTCTCAAAAAAACCAAGCTTTATCCTAAAACACTTGAACCACCCTCATGCCTTCTAAACTTTGCAGGTCCATTTTAAACTCGTTCTATATTTCAAATAATTTGATTTTGAGTTTTTAAATTTGTATTTTCGTTAGTTTTTGAAACTTGAATATCAAATGAAATTTTGATTGATTTTTGATGGATTTGAGTTTGAGTTGATTAAGCTTTGGGAATTGTTTATTTTCTGTTTTGAGCATTTGAAAATAGTAATAATAGAATTTGGTTAAGTTTGCAGCTTGGGCCAAAGCCAAGAACTCTCTATTCCATGATGGTCCGGTCAACTAGATAGCCCATCCAGTCAACCAGATGGCCCCATAACAGGACAAGACCTTCTGTCCTTGTCCAGTCAATCGGATCTGCAAGACTAGTCAACAAGATCTGCAAGACTAGTTAACCGAATAGAGGCAGAATACCTGCAAGGACCTTGTTTTGATCCGATCAGTCTTGTTTTACTATTTTAAACTCAAATAACAATATTTTAAACCCAAACCTCAATTTTCACAGTTTGCATGTAAATTGAAAAATATTAATATTTTAATACAGTAGTATTTAAAGCATACTAATTAAGTTAGATGTTTGGAATAATTAAGGAATTGAGTTTATATTTGATACTTAGAATATCTGTGTGGTTTGATTTAAGATTTTGGAGACCGAAGCGAGGGGCCTCAATATTCATAGAGTGATCAATAGATTTATTTAGCTAAAAGGAAGAATACCCAAACTTGCTTTCAAAAATTTTGTTTATGAATTTATTGATTTTTAAATGGTATATGAAAATGGAGAGTATATATTTATGCATCAAATGTTTTGGGTCAAAAGTATATATATGTAGATGCATTATTTTGAGAAACTCAAGTAAGGAAGTTTTTAAGGCTTGTGCAGTGATATCTTCTGCAAAGTATATTATGTATTTTTCTTAAGGCTTGAGCAATGAAATCATCTACGAAGTATGTTATTTAACTTGAATTTCAAACTCCGACCGGTAAGTCACCAATGGATGATTTTTAAACTGTGTGTATGTGTGCGCGCGCGTATGGGCAAGTCAAGTATCAAAATGTTACATTTAACTAATCGGTCCACTTTGATAGTGTCCCACTACAGTGGTGTGCTAGCTTAGTCAGATATACGAGTATATCTATTTTCAGAGTACGTCGTTTTTGCCTTATTTATTTATGCATTAAAAATTTTAGCCTTGTTTCCGCTTTATCATGCCACAACCAAACTATTTTTAAAGGTAATTATTTTAAAATGATCAATTGTATCCAACTAGGCTAGTAGCTCACATTTTATTGTTTTAACCCCCCTTTCCCCTAGGTGGTGTTAGGAGTTGTGCCGAGTAGACGATGTGATGTCAAGGCCACTGCAATTCAGTGGTGATCTATTTGTACTTTTATTTGTAGTCTTTATTTTTCCCAAGCATGTAAACTTAACTATCTTTGGATTGGATTTTAGATGTCTGTACATTATTTCCTGCTTTTGTTTGTTTATGTGATGATACCGGAGGTTGAATTTTCAAACTTATTTTCACATGAATACTTGATATTTTGAAATGCCCACTGTTTGTTTAAAAAACTACTTGATAGTTTTCACTAATTATAAAAATGGTAGACTTTAGGACAAATTACTATTTGGTATAATACTCTGATATGTTTTTTAAAGATGGTTAAACCGGGAATTTTATTCGAAATGTGGGCGAATTTCAGAATGTCATCTGTTTTATTTGTTTGATGATTTAATTACTTTCCCACAGACCGTAAGAGGAATTCGATCTCTGTGTATACTCAAACATGCGAGAAAAGTGTGGTTGTCCGTGTTTCCAACTCAGAGTCTGGGGCTATAGAAGGGGTTACTCTTGCGTCACTAGCCAATCTGAGTGCTGCGCTCGATGCTGGGTTCAAGATGGACTGGACTGCAAACAATTAGCAGGTGTGGTGATTGTTCAAGTTCCGGAGGAGTGTGTGGATTCAATATCAAAACCAGCGAATTCGCTTGCTACTGCAGAGATCGACCTTCTGCTTCCAGATGTGGTTCAGATTCTCTTTCAGATCTTGGACCGTCTGGTACGTAGAACATCACAGTTGATACATACGTACATGTATATGTGTGTACATATATAGAGAGAGAATTAAGATTGAAGCTTTAACTCTCTTCATCAGGGAAAGCAACGGTGTTTCTAGTTTTGACTTTATGCTTTATCGAAACAGAGTGATGGAAGCGTTGGAGGGTATTTTCAGAGTTATGATAGGCGTGAAAAATGATAAATAAATATCTTTAAAAGTTTTTCTACAATTTATGTGCGTAACTTTTCAAGAACATGTTGAATTCTGTTTGTGGGCTTGAAAGTCCGTCGTAAACAACCTCCGTCAGACCTATCCAATTTTGGAAAGAAAAATTTTTTATTTTAAATTAAAAAAAATTTCATTTAGAGAATAAGATGGTGTTTAGATGTGTAAAAATTTTTCTTCTTGAAAATAAAAAGTTGTTTGGAATGAGAAAAAAATGATATTGAGAATTGTGAATTGTGAGAAAATTTTTAAAAAAATTCATTTTCTTTTTAGAAAAAGATACTGTACAAAATAAATTTAAAAATGAGATAATTTTCTTTAAAAAAAAGTTAATAAAATACTTTTTTTTTTTTTGTAAAAATTTTCCAATTTCTAAATTTGGATATGTGATGCAAATATAGGATAAGAATTTCTCTTGGTACTATTAATTTCACATTAATTTACTTGTTTTACCTCTTTAATTCGCTTTCCCAAGGATTATAGACATTTCCACTGCCATTTAATATGACACATATACTAATACTAGTTGTCCACGTTAGCTCCCTCTAATTCGATATTAAACAATGGCCTTCAACGTCGGCCTTCTAAGAAAAATGAAAGTTGTGCTCCATTTGTTTACCCGTACACAGTTATGCCTACCCTTTCAATAAGCAGATGAACCAACAAACACCAAGCCCGCGATCCAACAAAACAGAAACCAGACGCTTTTCCGCCAACCAAGTAAGCAAACCCTCTATCCTGACCCTATTACCGACTGATCCGTAATGCATCAAATCTCTTCCACTCCCGCCACCGCCGCCGTCATATTCTTCTTCTTCTCGGTCCATGTCACGACGTCGTTTTCTCTCTCCGACTGCAACGACAACTTCACCTGCGGTCCTCTCCACAACCTGTCTTACCCCTTCACCGGCGGCGACCGCCCCGCCCACTGCGGCCCGCCGGAGTTCCATCTCTCCTGCAACGGCGGTGAGGCGCCGGAGATCACCATCAGCTCTCTGAGTTACCGAGTACTCCGAGTCGACTGGCTCCGGCGGACTCTGTCAGTGGCGCGATCCGACCTCTGGAACGAGACTTGCCCAAGGGAATTGGTCAACACAACCATGGATTCTCGCTACCGGAAACACCGATCTGTCGATGTTCTACGGGTGTAACACCTCGTTGCCGGGCATAAAGCCGGCGAATCGGTTTTGGTGTGGGAATTACGGGTGGTCGCGGAACGATTCGTACTTCCTGCTCGGTTCGGTTTCGTTCGATCCGATTCTGCAGATTGTCAAGTGCGATGAGAGCATTGAGATTCCGATACTCAATTCGATTGCGGTTAATCTTACGCAGAATCGGTCGTTGCTTGCGGAGGCTCTGATGTTGGGATTCAACGTGAATTACACATTTCCGTTCTTTTATGAGTGTTCCAAGTGCCTTGCTTTTGGTCGCCAATGTGGATTCGACTCCAATTTGAGTAAACCGATTTGCATTTGTGGCGATCAAGTTTGTTCACTTCCAGGTTGGTAACTGTTTTCTTCCTCAACTGTTGAGCCATCAGTGTTGGGCTGTTGCTACTGAAAGTACTAGGATTAACGTCTATGTTACGAGTATTACTATGTTTATGGTACAAAAGAAAGTAATACCATAGTATGTAGAGAGTCCAGAAGATGGGTACCATGTCCTGTTTTGATGGATGTTCTTTCGCAAGGAGATGTAGGTTAACATCTCCGGTCACCATTTTATCTTCAGGATTTCAAATCTATATCAAATTTTTTTTTTCTTTTTTATTTTCAACAAATTCAAACTTTAAAAGTCCATAACTTTCTCATTTTAAATCGGAATGAGATGAATTTTACGTCAAAATGTTCGTAACGACGAAACGAATAAAATAAGATCTATTTCACTTTTTTTAAATATATTTTAAATTTTTGTACCATTTTCTATATCACAGAATTTTTTTAAAAATTTTTCTACCCAAAAATAAATTTATAACTCAACATCCAAAATAACACATCTAGATGTTATCCCAAACGAGTCCATATTTCCAATCAGAAAATGTAAATCCACATTAATTCTCCCCTATCATTATCCTTCTTGTTAACTACTCGCTTATATATATATATATATATATATATATATATATTCATTTTCCCGATGTTCGTGATATATGTTAGGTGGCTTTCTGCATGGGGTAAAGAGCATTAGTCCAATTGGCACCGTATTTTTCATACGCTTTTGGAAGTTTTTTCAATTTTTTTCTACACTATTTTCTCCCATAAAAACCCACATCTATACTATTTTAGACTATTTTCTCTCGTAAAAATTCCAATTTATTATTTAAATTATGGGGTTTAACCTATGATCCAAATTGGGATTGAAAAATTAGTACTCACTGTAAAAGCAATGGTATTTCTAGTCCTCACCATATGCTTCATTACAACAAAGTGAGGTGTAAATGATGGAGAGTATTTAAACAAGAAAAAATTTAACTACATAGACATATTTAAACCCTTATTTAAAAAAGATGACTGGTATTTTTTTAAGTTGAAAACATTGTTGTTATCAGTGATATCATGATCAATCATTGATTGACCATAGTCAATCAATAAAAATTCATATAAATATTGGTCAATAAGTGCAATCCGTCAACTTATTGACTATTTAAAAATAAATTGTCATTTTACTAATTTTACAAAACTTTGGATATTTGTAAAAAATTCTTTTAAAAAATCCATGTACCCACCTATCCCTTTTGCCAATTACTAGAGGTGAGATGTAATTTTGACATTAATACATCTTAAAAGTCGTCTGTGTAAATATAATTTTGATGCTATTTATGTTGGTAACTTTCAAATAAGATTAAGAAGATGATTAATTCTTTTCCCGTGCTCGTAAGTCTGTCATAAACAAAATGAATTTCAATCGTACCAATCAAATGATGCTATTTCACTCGCTTTACTTCTTTGTTGCAGGAATTTCTTCAAATGGCAAACAGATCATATTCATAGGTAGGATGAAACGTGGTCAAATCCTTACTTTCTCTTGGAGCACTTCTCTAACAAACAATATTATACCCTGCAACAATGTGAATGCTCAATTTTCTTTCTTCATTTCCCTTGGCGAAATAACAAGAAGAGAACATTTTTCTGACTGTAGGCATCGGGGCTGCTGTGCTCGGGATTGCTGTATTTTCTGTTGTGATCATATGCTACTACAAGAGAGAATACATATCGACCACAAGAATAGCTTTTTGGAAGACAGCAACAAGAGACGGGGAGTTTGATGTGAACGCCTTTATAAGGAATTTCGAGTCATTTGCCCCAAAGCGATATAGTTATACAGCGGTGAAGAGGATGACAAACTCATTGGCAGAAAAGATTGGAAAAGGAGGATATGGTGCTGTATATAAAGGAAAGTTACCAGATGACCTTCCTGTGGCAGTAAAAGTCCTACATGAATCAAAGACTAGTGATGGTGAAGAGTTCATCAATGAAGTTGCGAGCATTGGTAGAACTTCGCATGTTAACATAGTCACCCTACTTGGTTTTTGTTGCGAGAAGAAAAAACGAGCTCTTGTTTATGAATATATGCCCAACGGATCACTTGATAAGTTCATATTCAACCAAGAATCATTCGATGCAGATTGTCGCCTAGAATGGAAAACATTGTACGATATTGCAGTTGGCATTGCACGAGGGCTAGAGTACTTGCACCAAGGTTGTAACACGAGGATTTTGCATTTCGACATAAAGCCTCAGAACATTCTTTTGGACAAGGACTTTTGCCCTAAAATTTCTGATTTTGGCCTTGCCAAACTATGGCAAACGAAGGAGAGTATTGTGTCTATGGCAGGAGCTAGAGGAACTATAGGATATATTGCACCGGAAGTATTCAGTCGGGCCTATGGTGGAGTATCTCATAAATCTGATGTTTATAGTTATGGGATGCTGATTCTTGAAATGGTTGGAGGTAGAAAGAACTTCGATTCGGCAGTGTCTCATACTAGTGAAATATATTATCCAAATCGAATTTATAAGGATCTAGAGATTGGAAATGAAGCAAGTCTGTTGGGGAACATAACGGAGGAGGAAAAGGAAATATCGAAGAAGATGATACTGGTGAGTTTCTGGTGCATTCAAACGAACCCCGCAAATCGGCCATCGATGAGCAAGGTGGTGGACATGTTAGAAGGAAGCCTTGAGTCCTTGGAGTTTCCACCAAAGCCATATTTGTTTTCTCCAACAAGGTCTCCTTAACAATCCACAACACTTCCACTGTAAAAGTTGGCAAGCGCAATGTATTCACTCTATGTTGTTTCCTTGACCCGAACTGCTTTTGTTTTATGTTTTGTTTTGTGTATATATATATATTTTTAACTCTGTTCTTAGTGATGGGTCTAGTTTCCATTGGATATCTCTAGCTTGTAGCTAGCTTGAATAATATAAATGGTTTAATCTCTATCGAATTTTTTAATTTATAATTTATCTTTCCATGTTTTGTGCCCCTTGAATGGATCCAAATCTTCTAATATTATGCCACGTCATTTTGAAAAGTTTGAAATACTTCATAACTGATTCCTTTTATTTTAAAATCTAACTTCATTTAATGATGTGTCACAATATTATTGATTAGACACTATTTGTGACATCAAAATTAGACAGAAGATGTAGGTTCCTTTGAATACAGTATTGATTCCCTATCAGTGGAGGCTCTTGTTTTTGTTTTTTCTATGTAAAAACAAATTAAAAAGGAAGGAAACTTGTCTGAAGGTTCCTTTCCATCTCCAACGTGAGATGTAAGTTGATTATTTCTAATTAATAAGTTAGCGTAGAAACAGTCAAACAAAGGTGTGCTGTAATTTGAAGATTTAGGAAAAAACCAAGTGCACGGTTTTTATTTTATGGGAACAAATGCATGGCTTTGATCAGAAGAACAAATAATTATTATTATAATTATCACTTCCATGGATATTCACACGGATGAATATTTCTTGGTTTTTTTTTTTTTTTTTTTTTTTTTTTTGTTTTTTTCAAGCAGATTTTGCAGTTGCCAGGACAGCGGTAATAGCAGTCCGAAGTAGCTGCCTACAAAGGAAGTCCAAGTTTTTTTTTTTTTTTTTTTTCCCCACGTTAAAGCAACTTAAAATTATTCTCCAAGGAGAAGTCAAAAAAGGCTTAAAAGGTTGAGACTTTTCTACTAAAATGTGGATCCTTTGACCCAAGAAGATACAGTTATTAACCTTTAAAAATTTTATATTTTTCTCATTTTACCCGCACTAAAAATTGATTATCCCTACATAAGTCCTTCTAAAAACTTTATCTTTCAATATACACCATAAACAAGAGGCTGGCTCCGCGCAGTTAATAAGAGGTAAAGACCAACTGGATCGAACAAAACTATGTCAAGGAGGCTACAGCAGTGTTTAAAATGGAAAGGTTCCTGACAGCTCTACCGTGGCAGTAAAGATTTTGATTGAGTCCAAATGTAATGGAGAAGAATTTCGCGATGAAGCCAACAGTATTAGTGTAACTGCCCATGCAAACACTGTTACTCTTCCGGGTCTCTGTTTTTGAGGGATCCAACAGTGCCCTCATCTATGAATTCATGCCTCAGCGCTTCACTTGACAGGTACATGTACAAGGAAAACAAAGAAGATGAAATTTCACTTATGGAATGAGAGAATTTAGAAAATAGAATCCGCATTGCTCAATGGCCTAGAGTTTTTTCATCAAGGATGTAAGACACAAAACCAAGATTCTGCTCAACCTCTGATTATTGTCTCTCGAAGTTATGCAACGGAAATGAGAGTGTCATGCCAATGTTTGCCGCAGGAGGAACTATGCGATACACGGCGCCGAAAGTGTTTTTGGATTTTATATTATGTTTCAGTGATTTGTAGCATCTTAGAGCATAGTGTCTAAACCTTTCCATGAATTATCAAAAAGTTAATTGAAACAAAATTTTCACTACAACAAGGTTGGATGAACAACAGTCCACTCTAACTCGATGACCAATTATTGAATTTTTGAATCAGACAGGAGGATTAATGCAGTTCTAATTCATGAAGCTACAAGACACCGCGAATGCCCCAAAAACCATGGACAGAGGTAATCAAGAATTAGCAAGATTTCCTTGATTAACGGGAAGATGCATAACTGCAAAGGCCTTTGCGAGGAACAGAACTAACTCTTTCTGAGAAGGGCTTTGAAGAAGGAAGCTAAATATGGATAATTTTTTAATTCAATTTGTGCGGATGCGTGTGTATTAGGGACAGATACGTGCCTTGGATGGAAATGATATGCAGCAGAAAAAGGTTTACAGATTTTCAAGGTGCCAAAGCCTTACCTTCTGAGTGACTTGGTGACAGACAGGATATTCTGGTCTGGTAGCATCCAAATCCTAGAATTAGTAGAATACTCGGGATGAAGCCTGTTCTCGTCAGTCAACTTTCAAGATATTGTGTAGATTTTCCTGTAAAATTCATAGCTAAATGATGAATCTAGGTTCTTGGTGTTCTCATCAGTCAAGGATTGCATAATTAAGAAAGAGGGTCGGTTTTATATATATATATATATATATATATATATATTAAGTAATAAACTACTTGTTAATGATAAATAATTATGTAGAGAGAGAAGAAGAGTTATCCTCTGTAAAAACACAAGCTGAGCTACAAAAAGAAAGCCCGACTCCTAACTATGTCAGAAACAAACAGGCTACAAAACTCTTTATCTTGGTAGACCCAAAGAGCTACCGAAGATTTTACTCTATCCCTAATAACAGCACTTTCTTCATTCGGTTCCTTTCCAACCAAATCCCCCATTAAATTTCAAACTCTCAAGAGTTCCAATTTGAGGCAATCCTAACAACGGCGACCACAAGCATTGTTTCATTTAAGATTTCCTCAAGTTTATCATGTGATTTAGAAAGATGCCGACATAAACTTCTAGCATGTTGTCAGGGAGAAGTTATAAAGTCATACCAGTTTCACCTTCAAATCTGAGATTGCCCGC
>JAFMPE010107146.1:1170-28527 GCA_024759925.1 Ficus religiosa | reverse complement strand
TTTGCTTCCTTTATGATTGTTATTTGAAAAGAAAGTAAAAACACAGCAAAACAGAAAAGTTTCTAACGCATTTATAGCTTTAAGATTTAAAGCATATTGTGAAGGGATTACTCTAATAAAAATATGTTATACAAGTTGCTAGGAACAGAGGAATTTGTGGCAATCAGGTATATCTGTTACCGTAACTAATAAAAAAAATAAAAAAGATGGATATAGACTCGTTCAAGTCGGCCTAGACCTCCATTGATAGGATTTTCAGAAAAACCAAACCGCCAAGACAATAATATGTCCGGACTAATTCGACCACATGTTTTCTTCTTACTTTAAACACAAACAGGTACACGTTTGTACCCAGATCAGTAGGGCATGTCCTACCCATTTAGATACAATTCTTAACCCACTTCTCAACTAAAGCCCAATGGGCCACCATCTGATCTAATTTGACCAATTCAAACACATAAAATACTAAAAGGAATAATATTGTAAAAAAATAAATAAAAGTTCAAATCTGACTAATTTGGAACCATAACAATTTTATAACTTTCATTTCAAGTTTTTGGCAATATCCAGAATAAATAAATCAAACAAGTGAATAGCAAAAGAAGACAGTGCAATATGTTAGGTGTAACCGGGTATTCATATCCTAAGGAGAGCATTTTCTAGAGTATCCTGCTGGGGATGAATCATATTCATGTTTGAATGCTCTGATAAAAAAATCTGACTTGTAAGTAGTTATCATAAAAAGAATATACATTGATTGAAACATTGTTTAGAGACATTAGTTTACCTATACAGTAGTAAAATGGTATGGGATGTTTTGACAGAATACGATCCCATCCATCACTAAAGGAATTTCTGAATGCCCCATCTTTGTCCATGACATACGCAAAGCCTGCCATTGCAGCAATTACCTGGAAATATATGTTCACCGATGAGAGAGCGGTAACAGAGATGATGATGCAAATAAGGGTGGAAAAGTTAAGAAATACTAAATACAAGATGAGAAGATTGCACATCATGGTGGAGAGACAAAATCAATAAAGAAACTACTGGACCTTTTATGCACTTGAGAAGCGCATGGGTATCCAAGCTCTCACTTAAACATCTACCTCACACAACAAATAAAATTTAAAAAAGAAAACAATCCTTTTCCCAGAGCTGTCCTCTTTCACCTGCAGAACAAATTGCTACAAGTCCAACTTAAAAATTTCTCCGAAAGGACATCAATTATTAGAACCCCACCTTTTAGTTTCAAAACAGTCATATTTGTGGATTATGTATATGCCTTACCTCTAGAAAGCAAAATTAAAAAGACTGGCAGCTTAAAAAGTATCTTAATGAAATTCAACAAAATTGAAATTAAAGAATCATCGACCACTTTTCCACTTTAATGGCAGACATAACTTGTAAAATCCAAAAATAAGGATACTTGGGAGTTAGGAGTAAAACAGAAACAATTTTCATAAAAAAAAATCTACAGGAGTGGCTTGAACTGTCAATGTGTGATCGTACATGAACCAGTTCATGAGCCAGGTAAAAAAGTGTAATAACTTACTGTTTGTACAGCCAAAAATACGAGGAAAACATCCCTTGCCACAAATAGTCGAAATTTTATTTTACGCCATGAGTTGTCCTCAAATGATTCAACTCGGAGGTGAAATTGAGCTTTACAAGTTGTGCAATGTGAGAAAGCGAATCCTTCCTACCAAACCAAAAAAAAAAACAAAAAAAAACAAAACAAAACAGTGAGCGAGAGAGAGTTGAATTGCCAAACACGAATTGCCATAACATTGCAGCAACCAAATTAGTCATAAGATTTGAAAACGACAGTTTCTACCTTAACTGAACGCCAATGGTCAAGACAGCCTCGATGAACAAATTGCTGAGTGCCTTTGCACATGCAAGGTGAAATCAACTCGTCCTCTATAAGAATGAACAATAGGACTTTAGGCTGAGAATATAGACATTTGCCTCAATAGAAATTACAATGTCTAGAACACCAAACAGACAATTCCAATTTCTGACAAATAATTTGTATAATGGATTATAAAACTGTGACAATACAAGAAAGAGAGAGAAATAATAGTGAGAGAACTTTCATATTTAGAAAACAGAGAAATCTCTCTTAGGGTATATTTGGTAAGGAGAGAAAATAGGAATGAGGGGTGCGGTGGATCACCTGGATGAGGGAAATTGGAAAAGAGGTAGAGGTCCTTTCTCTTATGTTTTTTGGTATGAAATCCCTCAAATAATCTCCCCAGTTTAGGAAAGATCAAAATTTGAGTATTTTAAAGATTAGGAGTCCCTCCCCTGATTCCCTTCTTTTTTTTTTTTTTTTTCCTCCTACCAAACAACCATGAATGTCAAGATCCTTCCACTAAACCCTCCACCTCTCTCCTTCCTTCCACTTTTCTCTCCTACCAAACACAATCTTAAGGTAAATTAACGCACATTATTTCGAAAGCTAGTGATGCAGTCAACTCCCTTAAAATGTAACCTCTAATTTATGCATCTTCTCAAAAAAAAAAAAATAAAAATAAAAATAAAAAAGGACTAAAGTGTAAATATAAAATAAATAAATCAGTAAAAAAACCTTTAATTCCATGTTTCGATATCTTCCAACAATTAACATCCAATAAACATTGATAAGGAGTCCCTCCCCTGATTCCTTCCTTTTCCTACCAAACAACCATGAGTATCAAAATCCTTCCACTAATCCCTCCACCCCTATCCTCCCTTCCACTTTTCTCTCCTACCAAACACAATCTTAAGGTAAATTAACGCGCATCATTTGTAGAGCTAGTGATGCAGTCAACTCTCTTAACATGTAACCTCTAATTTATGCATCTTCTAAAAAAACAAACTAAATCATAAATAAAGAATAAAAGACAATTGACATCTAATGAACATTGATATCATAGGTACGAAAAGGGTTAGGAAGAGCAAGTCAACTCCAACTAAACCCAATTCTACACTTTCACAGTAAGCCCAATTTCTTCAAGTAACAACCCGAAATTTCAACTTCCACTAAACTTACAAAACTCTTCGAAGATCCCCACGACATATACATTAAAATTCCCACAAAATTTTGCAGAAAAAAGATCAAACAACCTATACAAACAAATCTTTTAATGGAACCAAATTGACCAATCAACAAGAAGTTAACCTGGCTCGGCGTCACTTTCGAGACAAATGCGGCAACAAGGAACCGAACCGGACTCGACATCTTCATCGGTAATTTCGCTGGAGCTTGCCGGCGAAGAATCAGACTTGTTGTCCAACAAAGGGTCCGAGTCGTCGGGGTCTTGCGAACCTACTGCCTCTAGCTGAACCTCCCCTTTCATTTGATCCGAAATCTGATACGAAAAACAAATCCTAGATTGCAAAACATCTGAGATTAATCAACACAAAAATCTTGACAAAACAACCGAGATTAAATTTTTTAAAAAAAAATCTGATAATTTGGGGGTTTTTTCTGTGATCAAACTTGACTTCTTCCAAAACCGAACGATTCGTAGCAAATAATTATGCGAGAAAAAACATTCAAGTACCTGGGATTTCGTAGAGGGATTTCTGAGAAAAGAAAGTCAGTGAGGTTTTAGGGCCACGGAAGATTTTTTGGTCTTTCTGATAGAAAATTTGAGAGAAAAAACAAGAACGGGTGCTATCTACTAGGCACGTACGGCACGCCATGAGTCTATTGTAGACTCCGTTTGCACTACGTAAGTGGGGCCCTGTGGGTACGTTTTAGGTGGGTCTGGATGACTTAGGAATCCAAAAATGGGCCTTAGAAGTTTTGGTTGAGTAAAGGCCTTAGAAGATTGGGTTATGGGTGTGAAAGCCCAACAAAACTTTTGGCCCATCAGCACGTTATAATTTTTGTTGATATTTTCTTAAAAAAATCAAAATTAAAATGAAAAAATATAGTTTAATTGGAGTTGAGTTAAAATATCAAAAGAAATATTTTAGCAAATACTGAGTTAGAGTTGTAAATATGGATCGAATTAGGGGGATTGACCTGTATCATGACACTATAAGCCCGTGGGTCGGCATAGCTCAGATAGACACTTGAATCAAATTGGCCCGACCCACTGTCCAAGTCGGTGTGGGCTGAGAATTTGGACGCATGGGCAGGACTGGACTGTCCCATGTATAAACTTTGTTAAGGGGATTTTTTTTTACATGTAAAATACTAAATTTCCCAATAAATTAATAGGTTGACTGGCCAAGCCGATAGACCACTGGGTTATTGGGCTTGGTTGGGCCTCCCTTTTCCTTCATTAGGGACTAACCTGGCCCAAATTTCGCTTTCGGCTGATATGAGCCAGGTGGCCCATATTTTTGACACTACAATGAGATGGAACTTTATAGTAAGAAGACTTCAGACTGAGTCTCCTCGAATGCTATCGTGACGCCTATAATGTTCCAACGCAGAACCTTCACTTACCAGGAAGAACGGGCTGACTCCTTGGAGTGCGGAAACAGGAGCATTCGTAACCGAGCATTGGGAACCTTTCTTGGAGGCATTCTTGTTTAATTTCGAACCACGTTGAGAATCTGTCTCTATAATTATCAAGCTCTTTCCAATATTATGACAAAACCAACTACATTTCTCTATTTGCTATTTGAAGAGACTAGTACAACTAAAGTAGGATCCGAGGGAGATTGGTAATTAGTTTTGGCCCCCCCTAAATTGACCACCAAGTTAAGCCCTACAATTTTATGAACCGGAAGTGCTTGGTGGCACCACTACCGGTTCCGTGTCTTGCACTAAAAAACCAAACGGCTAATTATTGGCAAGGGACTCTCTTGTAGAAGCATGTAACTTCGCGAGAAAATCAACGATAAGACTGCCGGAAGAGTTAAGGTGACGATCATGATCTAAGCCATTGTATTTATTAAAACCTTTGTATTAGCATCCAAACCCAACCTGACCATAGACGAGTTCAAGTTTTCCGTGACCTGCGACAAGGAACTGTTCTCTTTACTTGGAGACCATGGTAAAACAATTTCTTTTTCTGCAAGAACCTTAATTCTCTGACTATTAATCAAGTTCGTCTTAGTGGTGGATGTAGCTACTGTCACAATCATATCTTACTTTTTTATTATTATTATTTTTGTTATTACTATATTCCTGTCAAAGTGGCTTCATATTTTTCTTAGACATATCCTGATTACCATTAACTATAATATTGTTATCGTGGTTTTTCCTACAAATACTAATTGAATGGCCTACAGTAGTGCAGATGACCCAAAAATCAGAAAGAATTTTATAGTCAACTCACTTGAAAAAGCTATATATGTATATCCATTTCCCTCCACTATCACCGAATCTGTCAAATTTTACGATGAATCAACTTTAACAAGAATACGTGTCTAATGACGAAAGTCTCCTTCCAAAGTGATAAACTTTCAATATGAATCCAAAACCTCTCGCAATTTCGTATAAAATCTTGGAATGCAAATATTCCCATCCAATTTCATGTATACAGACACAAACATGGTCATGAGTTTTTTCGTTACAAATTTGGTTTAAAATCTGAAACCTACATTTGTAGTATGATAATTCTTGGCTTTAAATTTCAAACCACAGACAAAATGTGATCCCTATCAACCTAAATTTAAAAAAAAAAAAAAAAAAAAAAAAGAAAAAAGAAAAAAGAATATGGAAATTACCCTAATTAACAAGAGAAATAAGCACCAAGCACCTGTTCTGTTGGAACTTGGATGTCAACAATCTCGCAGCCTTCTAAACAATTTTGGGAACTTCTCAGGTTGATCACCTTTCGGAATTGAATGATTTCTTCCAATCATGAACGTTCTGCACATATACAGTCACTCGTTGTTTATAAACAATTTTGGACACAAATCACCTCTCCTTTCATGGTGATTAAATCTAAATCACGCATGTCCACCGGGGGACTCGTCTTTGGACCTTGAAAAAATGGCTGCATCAGAACGAATTGGAGGAGTTGCCCTAGCTTGTTTTGATAGTGAATTGTAGGAGAAGGGCCTTTCGTCAACAATGCAAAGTTCTAGTCGCATTGGTCTGCCTGAAAGCTACCAAAAAAAGGCCATCGAGGAAAGCATGAATAGCTTCCTTGGAAGAAACAATGAGGAGCAAAAAGAGACCAGTTAAAATGTTGTTGGAATCATTGGAAGAAGATACTAGGAAGCCCGACGGCTGCCTACGCTTAACCCTAGCAGAGCATCTTGGTCGTTAGGCCAACTCAACATTATTTTCTCCTAACATTTTGTAAATTGTGAAAACTAAATTAACTGTTTCTTTAACCTCATAATATCAATTTGTTGATTTTTAATTAACGTTGGTTGTATTTATTAATCTTTGTATCTTTATAATTGCTGATTTAAACATTATACTAATTAACAACAGAGGAAAATTTCTTCATTTTTCTTCTTCTCTTTACTGGGCACAAAAACACACACACACACACACACATAATCTGTTCAAGAGTGTTATAGCCTCCACTAATCTAGGCTAAGAACAGGGCAATTCACGACATATGGAAACAAAGGAATAAATGGTAAGTTTAGCAGGCTGTCAAATTCCTACAATCACTCCACAGTATATTCTATAAACAACTCACGCCAACATGCTCCCAGTGACAGATCTAGAAATTTCTCTTAATAAAAGTACACATAAGGAGAAAATTTTTAAAATTAATAATTTTATAAAATAAAAAGTTTAATATTAATACAAGTTGAATGTTATAGGACACATTTGAGGGAAAAAAAAACTTTTGAGTGGGTGTAGATTTAAGAAAAAAAAAAACTTTTGAATGAGGGCAAATTACAAAATTTTAAGAAAAAATAAGGGTATAATTTAAATTTCAAAAAATTGAGAGGGGGCACGTGCCCCCCTGGTGCTAATGTAAATCCACGCTTGACTACCCCTCAAGAGTTGGTGCATAGATGTCTCCAATGTCCAACTTGTCAAGTGAGTTCTGGGAAACTTTACTAAAGACAACCTTTGTAAGTATGTCCGCTAATTGATCCTCTGACTTCGCAAACAGAAATTGAATAATGTTAGTGTCAAGTTTTTGCTTGATGCAATAACGAACCAAATGTTATTTTTAATTAAATTTATTTAAATATACAATTAATTTAAATACACAATCCAAATTCTACGCTTGAATGCAAACATTCAATTTTAATAAACATTTAAATTCGATATAAATTCAAACAGATCAAAAAAATACACCAATATAAACAGGAAATTGGGAGAAAGAGTCGAATAACATATTTGAAAAAAAAAATACTAAATTATAGCATAAAATTTTAAACACAGTAATAAATAGCATAATTAGATTTATGACAACACAATATGAAAATGTTCCTCCTCCTTCCTTCTCTCGCTCCTTCGATCTCTCTTTCTCTCTTTCTCTGTTTAACCTAAAACTGTGTACATAAATCCGTTATTAAAATGTGGCCTTAAATATGTAATTTATCAAAAGATTCAATAATTTATTAGAAAATCTACGGATTTACCCGAAAATATATATTATATAATTTATTGTATTTTAAAAAAAAATTTATAAACTTCAAAAATATCTATAAAATAAATTATATGCTACAAATATTTTAAGAAATATCAGTACATCGCTGCAGGCTGGTACATGCTAGTAATTATTTAGCAATTTAAAACAGTACTACTGCAAAGAATTAGCAAAGGAGACAAAAAAAAAAAAAAAAAAAAAAGCCAGGTAAATAGGTGTATAAGTGCATTGACTACGTGCTTTCTCATTTTTATGGTTCGTTTGGTGAATGAGTTGAGTTTGAAAATTTTAAGTTTGAGTTAAAAATTTTTGTTGAATTTTCAGAAAAGGCAAAAATTTTTTTAAAAAAATACAAAAAATTGAGATAAAAAAGTACATTTTAGTTAAAAATGATATGGAATACCAAACAAGGCCTTAGTCTTATTTTTTTGACAATGCCACGACCCCCTAAAGTTGCATAATGAATATATAGGTCCTGATTCTTTGGTCCTTCATGACTGCAATGGCATATTTGTTTTCATTATTAATGGCCTTGTTGTTACGTCCAGACAAAAGAATCCCATTGATTTCCAAGCGTTCATACTGCCTGGTTCAAAATCCTGAGCTCATGCCACTTTCCTGATAGAGATATTTGCCTCTCTCCATGTTATACATATCTATACATTATTAAGAAATGTCAATCCATTGTAGTGTTTTCGTCTAAATTGGTTCGTTCTTTGGAGGAAAATAGTTCTTTTTTTTTTTTTTTTGTCCTTCAATTATTTTTATTTTTTATTATTTAACCCTAAAATTTATTTATTTTTTCATTTTGGTCCCTTTAAATAAGTTTTTATTTTTTAGTCCTTCATTTATTTTTGTCATTTTTGCCCTAAAAATTATCCAATTTTCATTTTAGTCCCTTTAATTGGTATTTTTTTCATTTTAGTCCTTTTTAAAATTTTTTTTTTATTATTTCTTGAGTTTTTTCTTTCACACTTTTGCTATTGATTTGCTTTGTTTGTCTATCCCTTCTACATCTATAGCTATGTATAGAAAGGCAAAAAAAAATATTGTTGAAGTATTTCTTTTTTTTTTTTCCTTCCAATTTTGTCCTTTTTTCTATTCATCAATTTTTTTTTTCCTTTTTAGTCTTTTTAGTTTTTTTTTTATGACTCTCTTTTTTTCTTTTTAGGTCTTTTGTTATTTTTTTTTAAAATTTTGCAGGTTTACTTTTTTAACTTATTATATTAATTTTTCCTATGTATCAAAATTTTCTCGAATATGTCTAACATGCACATGGCACATAGAAAGTTAACAAAAAGCTACTGTAGTTGTCCGAAACGAAAATTTTTTTTAATCCTTCAGTTTTCTTTCTTCTTCTTCTTTTTTTTTTTTTTTTCCCTTTTTTCCTTTGGCCCAATTTTTTATTTTTTCATTATGGTCCCATTTTTTTCTTTTTTTCTTTTCACCCATTTTTTAAATTTATTTTAGTCCATTTATCTTTTTGATCTTTTTTTCATTTTTCTTCTTCTCTTTACTGGGTACAAAAAAACATATAAATATATATATATATATATATAAAATCTGTTCAAGAGTGTTATAGCCTCCACTAATCCAGGCTAAGGACAGGGCAATTCACAACATATGGAAACAAAGGAATAAATGGTAAGTTTAGTAGGCTGTCAAATTCCTATATTCACTCAACAATAAATTCTATAAACAACTCACGCGAACACTCCTCCAGTGACGGATCCAAAAATTTATCTTAGTGAAGACACACATAAGGAGAAAATTTTTAAAATTAATAATTTTATAGGATAAAAAGTTCAATATTAGATGTTGAGTGTTATAGGATACAAATGAGAAGGAAAAAAAAAATTTGAGTAGGGGCACATTTAAGAAAAAAAACTTTTGAATGGGGGCACATTTAAGAAAAAAACTTTTGAATGGGGACAAATTACAAAATTTTAAGAAAAAATAGAGGAATAATTTAAATTTCAAAAAATTGGGGGGGCACGTGTCCCCCGTGACGCTAATGTAAATCCGTGCCTGACTCCCCCTCAAGAATTGGTGCATAGATGTCTCTAATGTCCAACTTGTCAAGTGATTTATAGAAAACTTTGTCAGTGACAACCTTTGTAAGTACGTCCGCCAATTGATCCTCCGACTTCACAAACAGAAAATGAATAATCTTAGCGTCAAGTTTTTGCTCGATGTAATAACGAACCAATTCAACATATTGTATGATCATGTTGAATTGGATTATGTACAATGCCTATATAGCCGTCTTATTGTCCCAAAACAAATTCATTATAGAGTGAAACGAGTGCCCAATTTATCCTAATAGCTTCTTCAGCTAAAGGAGCTCACAAAGGCCTTTAGTCATCCTTCTAAATTCAGCCTCTGCACTAGATAGCACAACCGCCTTTAATTTGCTTCTTACTTCTTCAGGTGAGTAGATTACCTCCCAAGAAAGTAAAATAACTCGATACAGATTTTCTATCTGTAGTACTTTCTATCCAATCCGCATATGTATAAACCATCAAGATTTAGATGATTATTTTTTGTAAACATAAGCCCTTTCCCTAGAGAAGACTTCAAGTAGCGTAGAATCTGAAATACTACATTCATGTGATCTTCACTTGGACAACGCATGAACTGACTTTTTTTTTTTTTTTTTTTCCCTTCTAGAAATGCCTCCATTAATAAGAACATCCAAACCGCAAGGGAAATAAAAGGAACCACTCCTAGAGTTGAACTGACATTAAAATTATAAGGAACAAAAAATAGAACAGGTCATGAGGGGAAAAAAATTTGCGCTAGATTTTGCCACGTGGATGAGGAGACGCTGATATGAGTTGTTCGTGGCATGTTCCAGAAATGACACCTAGAGAGCGGTTCCGTCCGGCTAAGATTACCCTTACCGAATGCTAAATGCTAGTAAAATAGGTGCCACCATAGGAACAGGGCTAGATACCCTATCACGTTGTATATAGTATCATGCTTAAATGAGTTATTGTAATAATTATTAATTGTACTCAAATATAATAGTGTCGATCTGTAAATTATAAAGTGAATTCATTAAATATTATATTAATTCACAATAATTTAATTCAAATCTAAACTCAAATTTATACTCTTTAAAAAATCCGTATCACAATTTTTTTTTTTTTATCTTTACACTATTTAAATGCTATTTTTAATAAAAGTCATTCAATTACATAATTAATTTGAATACATAATTCAAATTCTACGTTTGAATGCAAACATTCAGGGTCCGTTTGGTAAATGAGTTTGAGTTGAAAATTTTTAATGACTTTTCAGAAAAGACAAAAACTTTTTCAGAAAAAAGACAAAAACTAAGATGAAAAAGTATGGTTTAAATTTAAACGCTAAACGAGACCTTAATTTTAATAGACATTCAAATCCAATTTTAGGGAGCAAAAGAATACTCCAATATAAATAGGAAATTGGGAAAAAGAGTCAAATAGCATATTTTTTTTAAAAAAAATAATAGTAACTTATAGCATAAAATTTTAAATATAGTAATACATACCATAATCAGATTTATGACCACACACCATGAAAATATTCCTCCTCCTTCCTTCTCTCACTCCTCCGATCTCTCTTTCTCTCTTTATCTATTTAACCTGAAACTGTGTACATACATCTATTATTAAAAATTAACCTTAAATATATAATTTATCAAAAAGATCCAAAAATTTATCAGAAAATCCACAGATTTACCTGAAAATATATGCCATATAATTTATCGTATTTTAAAAAACTTTTTATAAACTTCAAAAATATCTATAAAAATATTTAGCAATTTAAAACAGTACTACTAAAAATAATCCGCAAAGGAGACAAAAAAAAAAAAAAAGCCAGGTAAATAGGTATATAAGTGTATTGACTACGTGCTTTCTCATTTTTAGTCTTATTTTTTGACAACGCCACGACCCCGAAAGTTGCACAATTAATTTATAGGTCCTGATTCTTTGGTCCTTTGTGTGACTGCAATGGCATAGTTGTTTTCATTATTAATGGCATTGTTGTTACGTCCAGACAAAAGAATCCCATGGATTTCCAAGCGTTCATACTGTCTGGTTCAATATCCTGAGCTCATGCCACTTTCCTGAAAGAGACAATTGCTTCTCTCCATGTTATGCATATCTATACATTATTAAGAATTGTCAATCTATTGTACTGTTTTCGTTCAAAATGGTTCGTATTTGTACAAAAATAGTCTTTCCTTCTTTCTTTTTCTTTTTTCTTTTTTTTTTCGGTCCTTCAATTCTTTTTATTTTTTTATTTCTTTTTATTTTTCACCCTAAAATTTATTTATTTTTCCCCTTTAATTTATTTATTTTTCATTTTGGTCCCTTTAAATAAGTTTTTCTTTTTTAGTCCTTCATTTCTTTTTTTTCATTTTTCCCTAAAAATTATCCAATTTTCATTTTAGTCCCTTGTATTGTTTTTTTTCATTTTAGTCCTTTAAAATTTTTTTTATTATTTCTTCAATTTTTTCTTGTACACTTTTGCTATTGATTTGCTTTGTTTGTCTGTCCCTTCTACATCTATAGCTACATATAGAAAGAACAAAAAAATTTATTGTTGAAGCATTTTTTTTTTTTTACAATTTTGTCCTTTTTTGTATTCATCAATTTTTTTTTCTTCTTTTTAGTCTTTTTAGTTTGTTTTTTAGTCTCTCTTTTTTTCTTTTTAGGTCCTTTGTTATTTTTTTTTTTTTTGTTTTGTGGGTTTACTTTTTTAACTTGTTATTTTATTTTTTTATGTATAAAAATTTTCACAAATACGTCCAACATGCACTTAGCACATAGAAAGTTGAAAAAAAAAACTACTGCAGTTGTCCAAAATGAAAATTTTTTTTAATCCTTCAGTTTTCTTTTTTTTTTTCTTTTTTCCCTTGGCCCAATTTTTTATTTTTTCATTTTAGTCCTTTTTGTGTTTTCTTTTTTTCTTTTTGCCTAATTTTTTTTATTTTAGTACTTTTATCTTTTTGATCTTTTTTTCAATATGCCTGTTTTTTTTTTTTTTTTTTTTAATGTTTTGGGTAGTTCGTTGATTTTTTTTTTTTGTTTCTTGTGTCTATTTTTTACATATATGTTTTTTATTATTTAGATAAATTTTGTCAAATATATTCGATTATGTGCAACACACATGCTTTTAAACTAATATATATATATACACACACGCACATAAAAATTATAAGTACCGTTGTTCTTTTAGATTTACCGACTTTTAATAAAATTACCTCTTGAATTTCTAATTTGACAATGGATTTTATTTTATTAAACTTTCAATTTAAATTGATGACAAAAAGTCCATGTAAGTTAAATTTGAGGACGAGAAATCACAGATACTTAATTAAAATTTTTAAATCAAATTGAAGCCCTAATTTACTATGAACTTGATGCCATTCATTATACACTTCTTATGTAATAATATTATAAGTAGCGATCACCCCTTCTAATTTTATTTTACTATAATTACATTATTAAATTATAAACTTTATAAACTATGAGTGCAAGACGTCTTGGATATAAATTAGATATAAAGTCACTACTACAATTTACCTCTTTAGCAACGATATTATTGGCGATCATCGCTAATAAATGATAATTTACGATGACATATCATCGCTAAAACTATTAGTCATTTTTTTTAAATTATCATCGCAATTATTAGTTATTACAATGACTTGTCGTCGCTTAAAACAATTAATTTGCGATGACATTGTTGTCATGAAAAGAAAAAATAATATCTTCCATATTTGTGATGACATCAACGTTGTAAATAATCATTTGCGCACCAATTATTGATTGGGCGGAAGTTTTTTTGCGCCAATAGATGCTATTTGTGATGATAATATCATCGCAAATAATTTGGTGCATTATAGTTGGCAATAGCTATGAATTAATTTATTGGGAATCTATTTGCAACGATTATGTTGTTGCAAATACTTAAAAATTCAATTTATTTGTGAAAAAAGGCGGTTCCCAAAATATTATTTGTGAAGACATGTGAAAATTGTCATCCCAAATAATGCTTCGGGAATCTGCCCAAATTTAAAGTGATTTAAAAAAAATTTGAAAATTTTGAAATTATTTGTGACGACCTGTTATTACAGACACTTGAGCATCGAGAAGCTTCTTAATAAATTCTGCAAAGACAACATCGTTTTAGAGGTTATTTGTGACTACAAGTAAGGTTATTAATGACGACGTGTCGTCGCAAATAAAAATGAGTTTAACACAGATCATACAGCCTTCTTCTTCATTTTTTCCCTTTCCCCCTCCTATTCTCTCCCTCTACTTCTCCTATTCTCACCCTCTCCCTCTCTGATTATCTCCCTCTTTCCAACATTCTGCCCTAAAAAACTTTGAATCTCTCCATCCCCCTGTCTCCCTTTCAGGTTTCGACCCCCCTCCACCGGAAAAAATGCCTTTGTCGCCACCATTCCTTTGCTGCGATCCACATTTCTGACACCGCTGATCCCGCCTAGCCTTCCCCTTTCACCACTGACTCTGACCCCCATTCTAGTGGGTTTGATTTTTGTAAGTTGTTGTTGTTTTGTTGTTTTTTGGTATTTTGGTTGATTGTTTTGGGTTTATGATGATGATTGTTGAGGTCAAAATTTGCACCTCATCTTTCACCATCCACTTGTCAACTTGGATTGCCCAAAGATCAAGGATTAGCCCAAAAATGACCCAGAAGACTTCATCAGCTGATAAGGAAGTTTGACTCCCGAGTTGACGGATATCAACCTCCAGTCGATCGACATTACTTCTAGGTCAATCAGAGTGCATGAATCAGCTTGAAGACAACTCAGATAAACTCAGGACCAGATTAACCCGAGAATTTGTCAGGTTAAGCCGAAGGCCAACAACTTAAGAAATCGACTCAATGCGTCGACCTGAGCACCTATCCGAGGTCAATGCATAGAAAGATCATGAAACTTCCTTATTCATCCCTGCGCAAGAATCGCACCAAGATCAGTCCTAATCAAGTCAAGAATTGGTTAAGAAGGTTACTTTCCTTTTTCAGAAAAGCTCTACAAATAAGGAAAGTCAATCTAGATTAAGAAGAAGCAACTTCCATTCACCAAATACGGCATGTTCAGCACCGAAATGGACAATAATCACCATCTATAAATATAAGGCGTCGTCATACGCCCAAAAGATCCAGTTCTCATTTCATAAGATCGAATCTCATATTCAAGATCATTCCATCTTCACGAGAATCACACCCAAAGAAGAGATTTTCGCCCAAGACATAAGAAAAACATTAGAGATCCTCCTAGTTCATCAGACATCATCTCCGACCACATTGAGATCATCCCACAAGAGGCCGAGTAATCTCAGAATCATCCCGGAACTCCCGTAATTCCCATAACTCCCGGATCTTCACCCAATTCTCTCTACTCCCTGCTATCTCTCTCTATTTCCTACAATCCCCTTATCTTTTCCTCTCATGCTTATTGCTACGACATTCACTAGACTTTTTCATCAACTACAATGAAAGCCCCAGAGCCATCATAGAGGACTAGCTCTCATATTGAGAGTGAACCTCTATAAATCTCTTGTGTTCTTTGTCTCATTTATATTACTTTACTATTATTTTGTATCAAACACGTTCGGTTAACTCAACACGCACTTAGTCCGCTCAACAATATAGCTATAGGCCCAAACCAGACTCGATTTTATTCGATTATAGATTTTACCCTCTATAGTTTGGTGTCCACCATAGGGCCTATGGCTGACATTGCGAACGTCGACAACACGGCAACCACTGCCACTATGACCAAGACAATGCTGCTTCTGTTGACTCGATAAGAGAGATAGGAGCATCCTAACAACCTAGATATCATTCTAATGCAGGTACAGGACACCATCAAGCACGAGGTAGCAACAAGTGCGATCGATTGAAGGATCACCGAGTTACTGGTGGAGAATGATGAGCTTCAAAGGTGATTCAGTGTGTCCACCATTTTCAACACTCTGTTACCATCCATCACTGCTACCTTTGGGAGTGTCACGTAACCCAACTCAGCGGAGATAAGTTTCTTCCCGAGTGACTTTTTGCCTACTGGCTTTCAGCCGAGCACGGCATTCACGCCATATAGTTTGCTCCACTTGATGCCATCACTTTATTTAGTGATGATGCCACAAGACAGCCTCTATTGGCAAACAATTCAACTAGGTTGACTACTTACGGGTCGATTCCTTCCATCCCAGTCACCACGACTGGAGTCTTGATCCCTGCATTGTCGACTTCCACAGTCCTTTCAGGCACGGTGCAACCATAGCCACTACTTGGAAATCTACCAATTGAAGCATTCAACATGCAACAAGCCATCGCCAACATGGTAAGTAATCAGGTCAAGACCATGGAGAGGTGTGTGCTTCAAGCTATCGGACACCCCGCGACATATGAAGACTTGTTGGAGGACATAGAGCAACCACCTTTTACTCAAGCGATTGTGACACCATGTTGTCGGTCAAGTTACACAAGCCAACTTTATTCAAGTTTGAGGGAGCGCATTGCACTTACAGAAGTACGACACCTAGTGTCGACCCAATAGAGCACAACATTGCTCGAGTCGATTCATATATCCTTCTATTATTTTACTTTTTGTAGTCCTTATTTACACTATTTTCATTCGAACATTTCAAGCTTTTCAGCTTTCTCTTAGCAATCTACGCAAATATACATAGGATTGTAACAATTGACCTACATCCGACTTGATCGCTACACATGGGTATGTAGGTAATCCATGATCTATAAACGGGTGTAGCCACTTATCACTTAAAATCCTATGTTGTCCATCTAACTTTGTTTTGTAGCAAAGATGAGTCGATTTCCTCATGAATCGAGCCAACACACATTGTTCGGTCGATATAGCCTCTAGTCGACTTCAATGTATCACGAGCTTTTTTTGACTCAACAATCAGGAAAGGCGAGGCACATCGATTCCCAAGTTAACCGCTTTACTCTATAGTCGATTACAACTCACCATGACAACTGCAATAACTTCCCGCATACGTTTCAGTCGACCATACATTGTATGCTGGGCACTCTTCTCAACATGATGCAATCTCTCACACTTATAAAGACCCCATCACGAGTCCATCTCAACGAGTTCAACATCACTCGGATTGACTCAGGTTTGATCCTTTTAGTTTCAGTCGCTACGACTAGCAACTCAACACCAACTCTACAACCAGCTATGACTCCGTCATATGGCGCTTCTATGACAAAGTTCAACCATCTCCAACACTAGCAACGCCAATAACATAGGTTCCTTAAAACCCATCATGACAAATGCTATGAGTCTACTTAGGTTGACTCGACTTCAGTCAACTCCACAGCTAATTAGTTCTCCAGTCACTACAATCAGCATGATTCTACAAAGATCAAATCAGTCGATTTTCTAGCAGTCGACTTTAACTCATATAAGACTCAATAAGGATTATGGCAACTCCCATGCTTCCGATTGTCTTTGTCCTATTATTGTTTAATCATGTTATCATCTATTCTAGTTTGATGATTGCTTTTTGAATGTTTTAATTTCTAGCACACAGAGAAATCTTATTGGGAGGCAATGCCGTTACGAGGCCTAACTTGATGTCTATTTCCATGCTTATAGAGAAAAAGTCCAACAATAGAATATTAAACAATGCCTTGTCAAGATATCATACTCTCGCCCAACGAGCTCACCGAAATGACCCTTCATCAGGAGTCAACTTAGGCTGTCAACGAGTCAAATCGACTCCTTTCTAGGCAATCAATTTATTCCTTTTGAAGCTCGCAAGCATTCTTTACTAGACAAGTCAATTTCAGCTCTCAGAAGCTTCAAATCGACTCAACAATGATGACAACTCATCATTCTCCGGTTGTCTCCCAATCTCTATTTAATTATGTCGCAACTTTTTATCTAGTTCGGTGACTTGTTATCAAATGTTTCAAATTTTCATCAAGCTTAAGGAATCTCCTTAGAGTCGACTCTACCAACAAGAATACAATCTACCAATCAACTGTATGGAGATACATACATCCTTGAGTCACACAAATCAGCATGCTCAACCCAAATTGGAAGACTTATGTGACAAGTCAAAATCTAGCCTTGGAGTTTGTACTGCACATGGGGCAAATCAATCAATGACAGTTGCTATTACGCAACTCCTCACATAGACTTCCGAGTCGATTAATCTCGCTAGGGTTGATTGATCACATTGACTCAATCTATCACATCAGCACCCAAGTCAATCAGCCAAATTAACTTCTCGAGGTATTCAACCACATCGATCCTGAGTCGATTAGTCATGTCAACTACAACATCTATCAAGACATCAATTCACGAGTCAATACATCACATGAAGACCTACAAGATCAATTCATCCTACATTGATTCCTCTAAAGATTAATTGCTTTCACTTCAAGCTAGTCGATTATCCAACAATCGATTCCCCAATTAACAAGAACTCTATGCGAACCAACTCAACATCATAATACAGAATGTGTTTTTCCATCTTTTTTTTCATAACATCTTAAGATTCTTTATCGAATATTGATTTTTTTTTTTTTCACATGTCATAACACCATGACACCCTATATGATGTCTACCATCACATTCAAGTCACTACGACAACGAGATCTTATAGTCATTGCAACACGACTCTTCATGCATCAGCTTTAGCAACCACTTCACCTAACAACCAATCCCTCCAAGTTCGAGTCAACTCGATCGACTCCTCTCAAGTCGACTCCCTAACAGTTAAACATGACTAGCGAGCAGACGACGACCAAATAATCAATCATGGCACTCTTTATCTTGTGATATTGTAGCCATCTCAAGGTCTATTACACCCAAAAGTCCATTGCGACTCAAGTCAAGTCAACACATCACTCGAACGCCATAGCCTTAAGTCGGCTTCAACATGCCACGAGTTCCAATCAACTGCCAATCAGACATGTGATCTATTTGAGTTATTCCTTTTATTAAGAATCTCTCTATTTCAAGAAATCACTCAAAGCCTCCAATCATGGAGCAAAAAGCCTACAATCATGGGGTGAAACCCTCTAGTCACGGAGTGAAAAGCCTCTAATAACAGAGCAAAAGCCTCCAATTACGGAGCAAGACCCTCCATCACGGAGATGAGCGAGAGAGAGATGTAAGAGATATCACACCACCATATAGGAAGTTTGGATGATGGGTGCCTAAATCACTAGAGCTCGCAAAATTGCCACAGGGCTGCGCTCTCACGGGTTTCCCTTCACTCATGGGACCTCACTGGTATGGAGTCTAGGTCGAGCACCATAACTCATGAGTTGTTTTAACAGTGACCATACCCTTTGTGTCTTATGTTCCCGCATAATGTATCTACGTGACTCATCAAAGTCAAAGGAACACCCACTACTCAATGTGGAAGCCCCGGCCCAGGTTAAAGGCCTTACGTCACGTAGACCCCTCACTTAACTAGGTATACCTATCTCTAGATCGAAGCTGACAATCACATCGCTACCGACCTAACAAGTCAATGTCGGCACCATGTCGATGTCAACCCCGAGTTAATGCTGACTCAAAAGTCAAAGAATGACCAATGTCATCACTCCGTTCGAACCATCCAAACATTTTATCTCTCTTGCGAGCCCCGATTCTCTAAGTTCCTCTTAATTTTAAATTATGGGGTGGGGGCTTAAGGAAGACGATGGGAGCAGTCGAGGTCGATGACTACATACTCACTTATTCAAACGGCCTCATTCTTTCAAGTTCTTGCTCGATTCCCAAAAAGTAGGATAATAACTAAGGGGAGAATAAGTTACAGGATAGTTAGGTGTCCTATCATCCTATATGTTCCCATCAATCGACCAAACATTCAACACTACCGTCGAATAGTCAATCACGACTTGCCACAATCATGTCCACACAGTCAATCATGACTTGCCATTCAACTTACTCATGTAAACATCAAGTACAAAAGCATATACATACATGCTATCATGTATTATTCTATTGCAAATGCCTATATGTAGGAATCAAATCAAAAGGTGACCGAAACGCACCAAGAATACAAGTCATAGCTCGAGTCAATCACTGACTATCTACAACTCACACGATAAGTTCACTTGATTGCAACAAGTCCTTTTTAGGCTGAGAACCTTAAACACTCTACATATCGAGAATCAATACAGCTTTCATACAACTGCCTAATCATCGGCTACATATATGCGTCTCGACGACTACAGGGTAAAACTTGTGGATTACGATACGTAGTCAAAACTTATTCAATTAGAAGTGACACTCAATAAAATTCAAGCATTTTGACAAAGACTTAAAGAGGAAAAAGACAAAGATGGCTTATCATTGGCATATTAACACATTGCACAAGTCGAATAAGCGACTCGTGACTCGTTAGTCAAGTCAACGGTGCACATCGACTCCCGCATTGATCATCAGCATTCTCTAGTCAGCCAACAACTCATGACTTTTCAGTCACATTTTTCAACTACATTGCATCAACTCCCACATCGATTAGTTATTTTCTCGAGTCAACCATCAACTCGTGACCCTTAGTCAAGTCGATCAGATGCATTGACCCACGAGTCTTTCTTTGACTCCTGCGTCGATTAGCTACTTTCTCGAGTCAATCAGTGACTCATTACTCTTCAGTTGAGACGATCCATTACATTGACCCATGTGTCAATCTGCCACATCGACTTCCACGTTGATTAGTTAGTCTCTCAAGTCAGCCAACGACTCATGAATCTTCAGTCACATCGACTCTTGCGTCGATTAGCTACTCTCTCGAGTCAATCATCAACTCATGACTCCTCAGTCACATTGACTCCCGCATTGATCGATCACATCAACCCATGAGTTGATCAATCATAGTGACCTACGCTTCTAACAACTACACTTTCGATTCGATGAGCTAATTTCGACTCTCAAATCAATCATCCACATCGACTCATCAGTCGATTAAACTGCATCGACCCATCAATCGATTGGCTGCATCGACTCCCAAGTTAATCTGTCACATCAACTTCCAAGGTGATCTTTCAAGTCGAATCAATGACTCTAAATATACAGTCTATCCATGCATACTCATAAAGATACATATAGTCAACTCAAAATGCCTCAAAATAAAGAAGCTTCAAGCACACTTGGAAGCAAGTCAACAGAAGCAAGAAGCATTCAAACATACGGGTTACACACTCAACAACCCGAGATCAACACAAGCAACAAGATGAATGATCAACCCGACACCAATAAAAGTGCAAAAGGGATAATCGAGTCACTCTTCATTGACTCTTACAGCTACTTCTTCATGTAATTCATTCGGGTTCAAGACACACAATAGTAGTCTCTCCCATCGACTCTATTGTCTCCTCAGCAACTTCAAGATCAAGGCACATCTTCTTCAGCTACAATCGGCCACTCGATGGCCCTATGGACAATCATCTTTGTCTTCTACTTCAGCTCACCATCCACATCGTAAAGTCTTTTGCTCATCTTTTTCTCAGAAAATGAATTGTTCAGCCTTGTCAAGTCGAAGACAGGAACATGAAGAAACACCTTTACACAAGGTCAACCACCACTTCTCTTGGGAGCTATCGGTTTCCATGCCTGACTCAAGGGCTCAAAATTTAACTTCTCCAGGTGTTACACTCAGTCTTCATCCTCTTGACATCATCGTCACTCAACATAAAGGAAATACAAAATACCAAGAAGTCACGACCAATGAGCTTGTGATCACAAGTCGCCAAGCTGCCCAATTGCTTTTCATCGGCTTACTTTGAAGAACCCTTCTATTAAAGGGAAAACTTCTATCAAGTCCTCACAACCTTGACATTGATCAAATCCATTATCAAGTCAATTCGCATCAAAAGAAAACTAACAATGATAAGGTAATCATGAAATATGAGGAGCAATTATCCTTTACCTCCTTTTGCAAAGCAATTACATCCAACAAATTGCTCACTTGCATTACTCGAGCAAAAAGCCAATTTTAGCTCAACCAATCTCCAATTGACTCAAGCTTTATGGCTCGCTCACCAAACATCAGTTTCATGTCCATCGGGGATATGCTCACCCTTCAGGACGACACTACAACTTATTCCAACCAATGTTCATCTTCTAATCAATCACATTGACTCCTTGCACAATGAGTCAGTAACACTTCAACCAAATCAATTATAGGCTAAACGACATCAGAAATCGGGGGCTCATTCGAACAACTCCCCTAGCGGATCTATCCTTATTGATTCGATCTCAACACAGATCCTCGATGATCATCATTCCAACTTAATCAACATAAACCAGTTTGGTAAGTTTCTATATCGAATCTAAGTTAGTTTTTACTAACAATCTCCGGCTTTTCAGAAATTCTACAGGAAAATGAGGATATCTCTTCTCAATTACTCAACATCAAGCAAAACGGTTTGGAAATAGACATCCCAACAACCATGATTACTTTGACTTTAGTGCAATCAGGTGCCATCAAGTTAGGCTATGATCTTAAAAGCAAACATCAGCTCCATCCCTCAACTGCCAATTCAATGATTTTAAGATTAACACGTGACAGATTACATAGCTCAATCAGTCTGACTCAGTGACAATGATGAGCAACGATCGCCTAGATCTCACTTCAGATCATTGGACAATAGAAAACTTTGAAGACGACAATTCGTGATTTCACAGAGTACCGACTTCAAACCAGAATAGTTGATCGACTTGACGAATGACTCGACAAGACACTCATATAGCTGATTTCCATCGACTAAGGAATGGGGGGCTTACTGCTGAGGTCAAAATTTGTACCTCATCTTTCAACGTCTATGTGTCAACTAGTATCACTAGAAGATCAAGGCAGCCAGAAACTGACCCAGAAGACTTCAGCTGATAAGGAAGCTCGACCCCCAAGTTGACGAACATCGACCTTTAGTTGATTGACATCACTTCTAGGTCAATCAGAGTACATGAATCAGCTCGAAGAGAACTTAAATATGCTCGAGACTAGATCAACCCGAGAGCCTGTCATGTTGAGCCAAAGGCCAGCAACTCAAGAAATCGACTTGACACGTCAACCTAAAGACCTATCTGAGGTCAATGCATAGAAAGTTTAGGAAACTTCCTTATTCATCCTTGCACAAGAATCGCACTAAGATCAGTCCTAGTCAAGTCAAGAATTAGTCAAGAAGGTTACTTTCCAAAAAGCTCTCTAAATAAGAAAAGTCAACCTAGATCAAGAAGAGGCAACTCAACTTCCATTCACCAAATATGGCATGTTCAGCACCAAAACAAACAAAAATCAACATGTATAAGTATAGAGCATTATCATACGTCCAAAGGATCCAATTCTCATCTCATACGATCCAATCTCATATTGAAGATCATTCCATCTTCATGAGAATCACGCCCAAAGAAGAGATTTTCAACCAAGGCATAAGAGAAATCATTGGAAATCTTCGTAGTTCATTAGACATCATCTCTGACCACATCGAGATTCTCCCACAGGAGGCCGAATCATTTAGGAATTCCTGCAATTCCCAAAATTCCCACATATTCACCCGATTGTCTCTACTCCGTGCTATCTTTCTCTATTTCCTACAATCCCCTTCTCTTTTCCTCCCATTCTTATTGCTACAGAATTCACTGTACTTTTTTTATCAACTACAGTAAAACCCCTGGAGCCACCATAGAGGACTAGCTCTCACATTAAAATTGAACATCTATAAATCTCTTCTGCTATTTGTCTCATTTACTTTACTTTATTTTTATTTTGCAACTAACACACTCGGTTAACTTAACACGTGCTTAGTCAACTCAACAATACAGTCATAGGTCTTAACCCGACTCGATCCGATTCGACTGCAGATTTTACTATTTACAATAATGATGATGATGATATGGTATTGTAGTTTTTTTATATTGAATTTTTTTTTAATGGAATGATGATGTTGATGATGATGTGGTTTTTTGTTTTTTTTTTTTTGTTTTTATCTTGAAATGTTTTTTTGAGGGCTTAAAAATTTTATATAAGTAAAAAATTATTGAAATTATTTTATTCATTTTAACTAAAATTAATTAAAAAATAAAATATTTAAAATAATAAAGAAGTATAAAATGTTTAAAAAGTAAAAATTAATTTATAGGAAAAATATCCTTAATGCATCGAAATAAAATGTTAAAAGAATGCTGAATTTTTTTTTCAAAAAATTGAAAAAAAAATTAAAAATTAAATTTGGATTAATATAACCAACAATTATATAATTTAGAAAATAATTAAAAACATTCGGAAATATTTAAGAAATTAAGAATAAATAAGATATTAATAAAAATTAATAGATTAATAATAATTAATAAATTTAATAAAATAGTAATAATAATTTATTAATATAAATTAGTAAATTAATAATAATTAATGAAATAATAATTAAGAATTAATTAAAATTAAGATATTAATAATAAATAATAATTTCATATTAATTAAGAAAATAATAATAATTAATAAAAAGTCTTAAGACTTCATAAATATTTCAGAATTTCAAACATGTTTTGATTATATGTGGTTAGACAGTCACATAAATAGTGTACACGAGTACGAGTTTGTTTTCATTTTGCATATGCATTCAAAAATGACGAGCTAGGTGATGAAACTTTATAGGAGTATGTTGAAGAAGAGATCACTAAGTCTGAAGAGGATGATGACTTAGATATCGACAATGAAATTGAAGACATCAGTAGTGAGGATGAATAGATAATATAAAATGTCAATTTGTTATATGTTCTTATCATTTATCAAAATCATGCATTTTGTACGTTGTTTTATATTGGATTAATTTAATTGTTTATTCTATTTTGATAACAGGACATCGATGTTTGGACCAGTTACTACATGTGCTGGCTTGGCATGGGGGGCTGAGCCTCCTCGTGACCCCACGAGACTGCCAAAACCATACATGCCATGTATGTACCTTAGGATCATTAATTTTTTTGCTTAAAAATTAATGGAATTTTATCTAATCATGAATATTGTTGTTACTTATAGCTGCAGTAGCCCCGATACATAAAGTTAGGGGAAAGCCAAGTTGCTTGATGTCGCAAGGAAGGTGGTGACTGAGGGGAAGTTAAATGTCGAATTCGATCATTTCGGTCAGACGTGGAAGGCCATTGGAGATAATGGCCCATGGTATGATAGTGCGATTGGGGTCCATACTAGGGATGCACTTAAGCCCTTCCATGATAATTGGAAGCAAGTGGATGCTGATTTAAAGAATTTCATTTAGGAATGGATGACAGTAATAATTTCTTAATATTGTAATTAAAGATATTAAATTTTTAAACAAATGAAAATACTCTGCCACTATTGTTACATGATTGGTTTAACTTCCACTTGGATGCAAATGTTGGATTGATTCGGTCTATCATCGATTGCGATTCGGCAAAGTGCTACAAAGACTGGAAGAATGACCTCCATAAGTGCTTCAAAAAGCTTGGAGGTGCTGATAATGAGGAGTATGTCAGAGCTCACCCCCTTTGAGGCCCTTAGAAACAAACAACCTTGGGACCGTTGTTGTGACAGGTTTATGTCCGATAAGTTTAAAGTTAGAAACAGTTATTAAATTTTTTATGATTTAATATTTATAATTTCATATAATCAAACATGCTAAACTTGTAATTGTCTATTTATAGAAAATAGCTTGCATGGCAAAACCTCATATGCATTCCACCACAATAAGAAGGTGAGACTTTTACATAAGTGTTTTTCTACATTTAAATATGTAAATGAACTACATATATTCTAATGAAATCAATTTGTTGAACAGTCAAATACACAGACCTAGTAACTAGGGTGACAGGTGCCGTCGTGGGCCAAACTGGGTTAACGCCCAAGTTGAGCAAACGTTTGTAAGTATTTATATTTATTACTTTTACTTATTCAAATTAGCGTTGTATTAACAAATCAATTTGTTTTTCTAACATGTGTGTTGAACAAATAGTGCATAATATATATGATGGAGGGTGACAGAGCAACTTAGATGTCACAGTCGACTTCCAGTTCATCTTTATCCGTAGTTCAGGAGGACGCCATTCTTCAACGGTCCTAAGTATGCATTGAGGGCATATGATGAGAGTAGGCCCCACACTTCCGTGGAGAACCATCCCAGGTGCTTCTTCATCCTTTGAAGTGCTTGTCGTCGGCACAACTTCCACTGGAGTATCAATCCTGGATTAATCGTGTGCACATCAATCACAAGAACATGTGCACAAACTAGATGGTGATGTAGCAAGCAATATCCGAGTTATTACCCAACCTCATATTCACACCTGTTGTTCCTCCTGACGACCTTGTCCCTCCAGGCCCGTTGACGAATCCCCTAACCCGTAAGCCAACAATAATGCCACTAACGATGATGACGAGGCTGCAAATTTAGGTGATTAGATGTTTGATTTTTCCAGTATCATGTTTAACTATTAAACACATATCTGACATTGTATTTACGAATTTTATATTTTATCGCGGGTAATTTTTTTATCTTTAACTTCATTTGCAATATTGATACTAAAATTAATCTGCATTTTATTTTTCGTTGATATTTTATTTATTTATTATATTATATTAGTTAAAAATTCCAAAAAATAATAATCATGTGCACATTTGCGACGACATTATGTCCTCACAAAAACAAAAGAGACAAGGAGCATTTGCGGCGACAAATTTTCAGTTTTCCATCGCAAATACGCATTGACATGTCAACTAATAATGACGTATTATTGGAGACAAATTTTAAACTTGTCGTCACATAATCATGTGCCATGTTATTTTTGACAGAATTGGCCATCTTAATTGCGATAACCTTTTTAGCGACGACTGTTGTTGCAATTGTATATGCGATGGCTCATTGTCGTTGCTAATAAAGCTTTTGCAATCAAGTTTTAGCGACGACTTATTTGCAATGATATGTCATTGCAAGAACGTTATTTGCGATGACATTTCGTCGTCGCTAATAGTGTTGCTTGTTGTAATCAGTCTTCGACGTTTATGTATATATCGGTTGGTTTATTGCTGAGGATAAGCCTACCTCTGAAAGAAGCAAGAAAGCAAAGTACTTGTATTTTAGATAATAATTGATGATTGGTTTTAAGAACAAAATTAAACAAAAACTCAAATTTTAGTAATATAGTTAATGGCTATTTTCTAGGTTTTATTGTGTATCTTTAAGAACTTTTTTTTTTTTAATATATTCTTTAATTAAACATGTGGCAGAAGGAAAATATAAGACTCGGGAATAGCTAATAACTTATTTTCTTCATGTTTTCACATGAAAACATGGAAACTAAAAACTCATATAAGGTTGAAATACCTGATGGCCCGTTGGAGTTTTAGGGCTTGTTTGGTGAGTTAACTCAACTCAAACTAAACTGTACTTTTTTATCTTAGTTTTTGTCTTTTTCTGAAAAGTCAATAAAAATTATAACTAGTTTTTAAAAAGTCAACCAACTTAAATTTAAAAATTTCAACTCAAACTGTTTCACCAAACAGATTCTTAAACATAAATACTTGTTTTCTACCAGCTTAGTACACGATGTAGAGTATCTGAAATCAAGCCTCCATATATCACTATAGTTAGCACATTTAGCAGAGTTGAGGTGATACATTACTCGTTGAGGAGTAGGGTCCAGTACTTGTATGGTCTTTAATAAACATTCATATTAGCTTCTAAGAAGTCCTTTTAATAATGCATAGTAAAAGTATGTGAACGTTGATCTTCCCTTCTTGGACTTTTAGTATAACAAAAGATAAAAAATAATAAAAAAATAAAAAATAAAACT
>JAFMPE010107145.1:0-12931 GCA_024759925.1 Ficus religiosa | reverse complement strand
GTAACCTAACCCTATTTGTATAAAAGTGGGCTTAGTATCTAAGGTTACTCTATGTAACCTCATAAGCTATAAACCAAGTAAGATATCTTGTGTAAAGGGGACATATAACTAGGACTATGTATGCATGTTGGTCAGATCATCAACATTTTATGGATAAGAATCCTTACCCTATGTCCATTGAATAACAGGAGATAGCCTGTTGTTGCGCTCGAGCTTGGAGCAGCACAATATCGGACATAGCGAACGAGGTAAGTACAACTCCGCCTACAACATAGGCTTTTATTGTGATACTTACCCAAGTATGTTGACGTATGCTAGAATGCATGTTAGGATGTATGCCACGATGTATGTTATGCTGTATAATGTGATGCCATGATATGGTTAAGTTATGACGAATGATGTGATTATGTTACGATGTATGATAAGTCAAGTTATGATGTATACTATGAAAGACTATGTTATGATTAAGATTATGATATGTCTACAAATTATGTACATGTGACATCACGAGGCATGTTCACTAATTTTTATGATAAAAACAAGTTTAAGAATGACATGATGAAAGGAAAGTAAGAAGGCAAGCAAGTTGCCTGTGTCGTACCGACTCGCTCGTAGGTCGGGTTGGACTATGGTTTGAGTTGGAAATGGACTGGCCGCCCTAACCACTCCATAGTTGCGCGCCCGGTACGTACACTCATGTTAAGGGGTCCATAGGTAAGCTAAGTTATGAAAGAAAGTTAAGAATGAATAAGAAAGCATAATACGAGCATAATCAGTTCATGCGTATATTATGCTATTGTATGTTAAGTTATGGAATGTTATGCTATGTTATGATATGATAAGACATGATATGTTGCAAGATGTTATGTTATGAAATGCAAGTTATGTTTATGTTTATTTTGTGTCGCGGTATAGTTAGCTGTACTTGTTGAGCGAAAGCTCACTGTCTTACGTCTATGCTGTAGGAAAGCAATCTACCGGCAATCAATGATACAAGATGGAGGAACATGGCAGGGCGAGCTGTGAAATGTAGGAAATAATGCCGCTACGCGTTTTGTCTCTTACGTATATTATTTCACGTTAGAACATCTTTATTCAATAAGTACATTATCCACTCGTACGCGCATTATATATATATATATATAAATTTCCGCTGTTTTTCGTTAAGTATGTAAGTAAGTACGAGAAGACAAGTAAGCATGTATGTATGGTAACGGCCTGTGCTAGGCGGGTCGTTACATTATAACACTATAAAATTTAAACATATTCTGATAAATCAGATCATGAACTTCACATTGTCATACATGGTACATACTTAGATTTCTGTTATTTCTAAGGATATCACGAGTCCGTAAAAATTTCGGTTATTATAGTATGTTGGACATGCTTTGTATCCTTGACCACTCTAGTTGAATAAACTACTCCTAGTAGGAAAGTCATTAATAGTTCACAACAACACTGCTCGCTTGAATGAAATATCCATTACTACATCCCGGATAATGATCCCTTCATTCCATAGCTCTTTCAACTCATCAATCAACGGCCTCAAATACGCATCAATATCTTTGCCCGGAGCAGTTGGCCCCGGAATCAACAAAGTAAGCATTAAGTATGGTGCCTTCATCATTAATCATGGAGGAAGACTGTACGCTGTCAAAATAACTGGCCGCGTATTGTACGAGACACTCACGTTTCCAAACGGGTTAAAACCATCAGCTGCTAAACCCAATCAGACACTTTGAGGGTCCTTAGCAAAATCAGTATACTTTCGATCGAGCTCTTTCCATGCTTCACCATCGACTGGATGATGTAACACGTTTTCATCTTGTGAATGGCCCTCTCGTGCCATGTCATGTTTCTAGTAGTATGACGAGAAGCATACAAACGAATTAGTCAGTCTTTCAATGGAAAATAATGCAACACCTTATGTGGAACTTTCTTCCCTTTCACATTCTTATTAACCCAACGACTCTCATGACACACTGGACATTCCTTTAAGATAGCATTCTCCTTCCAAAGAAGACAACAATCATACTTACAAGCACGGATCTTTACGTATCCCAAACCGAGCTTGCTTAATTTCTTCTTTGCATCGAAATGCTAACTAGGGATCTTGAAATCTCTCGGAAATGCATCCTTTATCAACCGCAGCAGCAAATCCAAAAACTGGTTCGTCCATTTGCACATCACTTTTAAATGCATCAATTTCACAATAAAACTAAGAGAAGAATACTTTGTACAGCCCGGATACAACTCTGCTTCTAATCATGTGAACATGTCTTTGTATTCTCCATAATGAATGTCGTCATCGGCAGTGTCCAAATCAACCTCGACATTATCAATCCCGACATTAGTTTCACGTTGACCAGTAATATTATGAAGAATTTCTAACATCTCATTAACTTATTCAAAAGGTTCGCTGGTTCTAGTTTGAACATTGGCATTTTTTCCTCTGACCATGTGGTATACAATACATTAAAAGTGTTGCTAACAATATGCCTTTGAATGGTCTCTATTGGATACAACCAGTGATTCAAACAGTGACAACATGGACATCTTACTATCCACTATCGTTGACAAGATTTTTGGCAACTTCTATAAATTATGAAACACCATTCAAATACTGCTCAGATAGGCAGTTCTTCACATATATCCAACTTTTGTCAATCGGCATCTTCTGATCACGTACAATTAAAAATACTAGTGTAAAAAAAAAGATATGATAATGCAATGCAAACCTATTAACCACCTTCACTCCATAACTACAAGGTAAGGCCCTATCCCATTCAGGATTGTAACATATGCACTATGTTACCTTATCCACAATGCCTTTTTTCTATAGAAATTTCGACAGTATCTCCCTTTAGTTCTCCTAAGTGTGATATACAACACACTCGGAGAACAAGGGAAGATAACCGAAAATCTCTATCAAAAGCGCAAGTGGTTTTGAATGACAAATTACACTTATAATCATAATCCCAAACTATCCAAACGGGATAATTCAAGAATCGGTGAACTCTAAGAGCTCCAAAACTTGAACGGGTCTAATGTGTTGCATGAATGCAAATGCAAAATAAATATACTTTTCATTTTAATTCGTACGCATGTACGAAATAAAATTATGTCGATAAAGTCACGTAGAAAAGAAATTAATAGAAAATTATTTTGTAATTTTTGTTAATGACTTTAGGAAATCTTATCAAGTTTTATGACAATTAAATATTTAATATTTAATTAATTTAATATAATTTAATATTTAATATCATTAATATTAAATTAAATGTTTTCATTTAATTTTCATTAATATTATTTCAGTTAACTTTTTCTTAATTTAATAGCATATAGTTTTTAATAATATTAACATTAATTTTAATCTTTTTTTATGTTCATTAATATTATTTTTATTACATTTTTTAAATTAATATAATTTTCCATTTAAGAATATTCATATTAATTTAATTTTGTTTATTTTTCAATGTTCATTATTATTATTTTAATTAACTTTTTTCAGATTAATATAATTTAATAGCATTTATTTTAATTTATATTTTTAATTAATTATTTTAATATGTAATTAATAATTTATTTTATTCAACTTTTTTAATGTTCAATAAATTATTTTAATAATTATAATTTAATATTTAATTAATAATTTATTTATTTAATTTTTTAAGGGTCATTAATATTAATACACTTAAATTTTTTTAAATTAATAACATTTAATATTTACTTTTTTAATTTTAATTTATAGTATTTAATTAACGTTTTAATTCTTATGAAATTAGTTGTTTTATTAACAAATTTATTACATATTCACAAAAATCATCAACCACGTAAATGAAAACTATTCACCAATATAAAAAATTTTCAACAGAAACATATTCAAAACCTATCAAAACCACAAAAACAATCATATTCCAAACTCATCATTCTGACAACCATCAAATCGTATTTAATTAACGTTTTAATTCTTATGAAATTAGTTATTTTATTAACAACTTTATTACAAAATCACAAAAATCATCAACCATGTAAACAAAAAATATTCATCAATGTAAAAAGTTTTCAACAAAAACATATTCAAAACCTATCAAAACCACAAAAACAATCATATTCCAAACTTATCATTCTCACAATCATCAAATCCACAACAACACAAATAAACCCAAAAGTTCGGCATATTACCAAACTTTTTATACTTAAATTTTACGTTGTCCTAAAACCACAAATAAAAAACAAAAAAACAAAAAAAAAACCCCCGAAAAAAACAAAAAAATTCCCCAAATACTAAACTTTTCATACTAATTTTTCGCAAAACCCAAACTTTGTATATTACAATTTCACAAATCAATTACCAAAACAGAAAACTTACAACAATCACAATACCAATTTTTACAAAAAATACCAAAAAAAAAAAAGAAAAACACAATTGCAAACTCACTAAACCGTAGTTTGGCATCGGAAATGGAACCCAAGAATGCGGAGGCAATGAACAGCAGCAATGGCGGAGGTAGTGGTGGCTCCGGCAATGGTGGAGGCGGTTTTGGGTGATTTGGGGAAATTTTGTTGATTTTTGACCCAAAAAAAAAAAAAAAAACCCCAACAAATATAAAAGAAAGAGACGAGGAGGGATGGTGTGGGAGGAGGAACGAAAAAATGAAGAATTTGGAGGGGATTTGGCTCGGAGAATCAGAGAGGCTGAGAGAATTTTATAGAGAAAATGAGGAAGAAGAAGGCACAAGTCTGTTATATAACAAACTTTTAGCAACAACACGACGTCATCGCTAAAAATAATGTCGTTGCTAAAATTCATCAAAACGACATCGTTTGGCAAACCGTAATTAAAGGATTATGACACTACTTTTAGCGACGACTTATGTCATTGCTCAAAGTGTCTAAAATTTTCACAAAAATTTATTAACCGCTCTAAATTACTGCCTTTTTTTCCGAGGAGAAAATTGAAAATTTTGTAAAATTTTAGTAAAAGTCGTCACTAAAAGTTGGGCACAAAAAATATCTCTGAAAATAAAAGACACGTGGATTCCAGCTATCAGTCTAGGTTGGGATGCACTCTTTAGTGACAACTTTAGTCGTCGCTAATGTTCAATTTTTGCAGGTTTAGTTTGGCACCAGCGAACAGTGTGGTGGGAAGGACCTATAGCAATGGCGACAAGGTTATTGCCGACAATTTCTCTATATATGTCATCACTGTATTTCCTTTTTCTAGTAGTGCAATATTAATAGAATATGGACGATTCTAATAAAAATTTTAATGTTTAGAATTGTTCAATGCAATATTAATAGAATATAATGAGCCAGTGCAACAAGAGTTTGCCTTCATGACATGTTGGGACCAATCCAAGATCAAATAAAGCACCTTTCTGGTTTTCATAGGGTCTTTTGATGTTTTCGGATTTGGACGAAAAATTAGTGCTTTTTGGGTGGAAACGAACGAACGAGCAAATGTGTGGCTTTGCCACGACATACATCGTTTCTTGGCCAAATTCCATCATTTAGAAGGGTTGTTCAAAAAAATCGGTGAATCAAAACCGGCTAACGGAACTGCCATAACCGTCCGATCAACATTGATAGAGTCAGTGACCAAAAGGCCTTCGGCCAGGGAACGAAACTGCCCCAGCATTGGCGGCTCAGTGCTCGGTTTGAAACCGAAACCGACTGAGTCCCTCATCTTGGCCAACCGTAATTCACGATACTAGTCCCCATCTTCCTATTGTTACAACTATGGCAGCCACGACTTTCATTCTTTAGCTGATTTCTTCATCTGATTTCTTTTCTTTAACTTAAACCCAAAGAAGATAAAATCTAAGGCCTAGACTCATTAGCCTAATAAGCCAATTTCATATGGGAGATTTTATTTGCACCCTACAATAAAATTACTTTAAAATCCATTAAGAATGCTCAACATACACCACATTAAATATAATTGAAAATAATATTTTTTAAAGAAACAAAAAAGAATTCTTTACAAATTTGATTAACGTTAATTTCATTTTAGAAATCCTTAATTGTTCTTCATTGATTTTTTTTAAAAAGAAATCTTTATAATTACATGAAAAATTTCAATGGAGAATTTAGGTGAAATAAAAATAGAAGCAAGTATGTCTTTTGAAGAGCCAACAATGATTGAAGTATGTATTTTTTTTTTAATTTTTTGATTCATTAGTATTATGTGTTTTTACTAATTAAAATTTATGTCATTTTGTTGGAAGTGATATGTTTACAAAAAAGAATTTTTGTTGTTTCCCTTTTTTTTTAGAGATACTTTTTTTTTTTAAAAGAATGGAAAAGCATTTTTTTTTTCTTATTTGTTAAATCAATTTTTAATAAAATAAATTAAAACTAAAATGAAAATAGGTTTATGAGAGGTTTAAATATGGTATTATATAAAAATTATCTATAAAAGTAAAGATTTACTATATTTATATTAGTAAACATTTATTAGGTTGGGGTATTTATTAATATTATGAGTGAAAATATATCCACTCTTTTCGTATTTATAAACCCATTATTTTCGGTCCATCATTTTTTGAAAAATTAAGCCCATTCACTGTTAATAAAGGAGAAAATAGCATGACCCAATTTCTTCTTCTTCTTCCCAAACTCCAGCCCCACTCCATAGATTTATTTACCATTTTTTTTTTAAATTTCATATTTTGTTATTTTTAATTAGGTTTGGTTGTTTTCGTTTAGTTTCCCTTTTATACTTTGTCCTATAAATATGCATGCCCTCTTGTAATGAAGGCCATCTTTTGATGATTAAAGTAATTTTGAGGGTCCTTTTTTTTTCTTCTCTATGTGAATCAACAAATTTTGATGTCAATTTTCAGTATTCTCTGTAAATCAATAAATTTTAAAATAGTTTTCCAGACAGTCTGTGTGAATCAACAAATTTACTAATCCATTTTCCTCTTTTTTTTTTTTCTTTTTTTTTTTTTAATATCCTTCCGCTATATCAGATAACAACTTTGATGTTTTAAGAGAGAAAGTCCTGACAACTAGTGTTTGAAAGTTTGTAAAATGGATCAAATGTAACTAATAGATCCCTCCCTCTCTAATTAATAAATTTCACATCCGGAACAAAAATATTTTGAACTAGAAGAAAAGGGCAATTAGCTCAAGTTAAGTCTTGCTTATATGACATGTGCATATAATTAAGAACGACTTTGCTATTCATCAAACTATATTAGACAAATATGGTTGTGCCGGTCTGCATTTTGCACAAAAAGTAGTTTAGTTGGCTTTTCATTTGTCTTATATACTACAAAATGTCACAATCGAAGACAAGGTCATGATTTATAATTGGAAGAGACCAGAATTTCCTGTTAATAAAACTGGGCCGAGGGGACCCTTAATTAAGATATCTAATTAATTAATTAATCTCTTGACCAACCAAATAGCGCTACAAGTGGTAACAAGGTTTTAGATTTGCCTTTTAACTTAGCCCTCTTGCCAAAGGAAATGAAACCAAAAAACCGAATTATTAAAATATCTCTACTACCCTTTCGTACAGTGGTGTCACTAATATATAGTTTGGCCAAGTAAACGAAAGTGCCATAGGACTTTTAGATTAGCTGTCATATGTATGCGTTGTTTTGGCTCTTTATTTATTTATTTATTTTAATTATTGGGTTAAAATTAAGAGAAATCGTTATTTACTTAAATGGTTATTACTAGACTCTATTTGGAGTTTTCTATTCTTTTTAATCAAGTTAATTATTCACTTTAACTTATATGCTGAGGCACAATATGATCCTTTGGCTGACAAGTAGGAATCTTTTGATGATTACAAGACATATAGTATAGTTGATCGTTTAAAACTGATTTGGTTTCAAATACTTAATGTTATGTTTGGAATACACATTAATCTTATATTATATCTCAGCATAATATAATGTGTATTTGGGTGTTTAATGCATTTCATTTCAATACAAACAAAAAATTAAACAGCAAACCTTCTCATTTTATTGTTATTTATTATCTTTTTATATCTATTTTAACCAATCATATTACATATTCGTTTCACCGATACACATTAAGAATAATTATTTAAATATAAACCACCTAAATATTATATTCGACTACAATATATAAAAAGGATATCCAAACACATATTATATTTTTTATATATGTCATTTGGGTATAATATAAAATGATTAGTCATCTAAATGAATCATAATGACTCAAGTTTTGTATTTAATACTTGGTAAAATGACTTTATTTCATTTTAGAAAATGGAAGAAACCTATAATTAATAAAAAATTCATGACTTGCAATGCGGACGAGTCGTTTTCAATATTTAATGCAGGTTACTAAAAACAAGAGAAAAGCATCTACCTTAGTTTATTCTGTAATTTTAAAAAATAAATGGCTCCATACACACACACACACACACATTATGTTTCAAACCTTACTAGATGGGCAACAACAAAAATGGCTTTTAGTGCTTACTAATTAAAATATTGAGAGCGACTTTCCAGAAACTGCTAGGTATAATTAATTCTTATTAGTTTCTTTGGCTTTAAACAACCGTAAACTTGGGAATTATACCGAATAGAGAACAAGTCTCTTCTTCGTTTTCAACGTTCCCACTTGGCACTCTCTCATCAAAGCCGGCCTTTATTCCCATAAGCCATTTCTTTTCTTTCCTCTCTTCCTCTTCAATTCCAACATTTACAATTCATTTTCCACAACTCTATAAATCCCACCAAAAGAAAAAAAAAAGAGCTCAAAGTTCATATCAGAAAACATCATTAAAAAAAAAAAAAAGTTAAAAAAAAAGGAAAAAATGAACAGGCTCATAAGCTTAGAGCCATCAAATCTAGTAGCGATAAGGATAGAACCAGGGCAGAAATGCTACGGCCAACTGACCTTACACAACGTCATGTACACCATGCCCGTCGCCTTCAGACTCCAACCAAACATGAAAACCCGATATTCCATAAAGCCGCAATCAGGGATCATAGCGCCGCTCGAGAAGATCACCGTCGAGATCGTCTACCACCTCTCGCCGGGCTCGACTCTCCCCGATTCGTTTCCTAATTCCCATGACTCTTTCCTCCTACACAGCGTCGTCGTCCCCGGCGCAGCCCCGAAGGACTACTCCTCGACTAATGACGCCGTGCCGAGCGACTGGTTCACCACAAAGAAGAAGCAAGTCTTCACGGACAGCGGGATCAAGATCATGTTCGTCGGATCGCCCGTCCTCGCACGTCTCGTCGCAGACGGTTCCATGGAGGACGTGCGAGAAGTGCTCGAGAAGAGCGACCCGTGTTGGGAAGCTGCGGACTCTGTCGACTGGGACGGCCAGAGTTTACTTCACTTGGCTATCTCTCAAGGCCGGCCTGATCTTGTTCAGTTGATCCTAGAGTTCGGTCCTGATTTGGAGGCGAAGAATCGATTCGGAAGCAGCCCGATTGAGGTTGCTTCTGAAGCCGGAGAGGCGTTGATAGTCGAGCTTCTGTTGGCCCGGAAGGCGAGGTGCGAAAGGTCGGAGAATTCGGCTTTTGGCCCAATTCATCTCGCGGCGAGAAATGGTCATGTGGAGGTCTTGAGGCTTCTTATACTAAAAGGGGCTAACGTTGATGCATTGACAAAGGATGGCTACACTGCGCTGCACCTAGCGGTTGAGGAGAGGAGGAGGGACTGTGCGAGGCTCTTATTGGCTAGCGGGGCTAAAGCGGACACTCGCGACATCATCGACGGCGACACGCCGTTGCATATAGCCGCCGCCCTCGGGGACGAGCACATGGTGAAGCTCTTGCTGCAGAAGGGAGCCAACAAGGACATAAGAAACCACGCCCGCCGGACCCCCTACGACTTGGCGGCAGAGAACGGGCACGCTAGGCTTTTTGACGTTCTCCGACTCGGGGACAGCTTGTGTTTGGCGGCGAGGAAGGGAGAGGTGAGGACGATTCTCCGGCTTCTGGAGAACGGCGCGTCGGTGAATGGAGGAGACCAACACGGCTGGACCGCTCTCCATAGGGCGTGCTTTAAGGGACGGATTGATGCGGTTCGAGTTCTACTAGAGAAAGGAGTTGACGTCGATGCCAGGGACGAGGAGGGCTACACTGCGTTGCACTGCGCTGCGGAGTCGGGCCATGGGGACGTGATGGAGCTGTTGATGAAGAAAGGCGCCGACGTCGAATCGAGGACGAAGAAGGGCGTGACGGCACTGCAAATGGCAGAGTCTCTCCATTACGTTGGGATCACGAGGATACTCGTCCATGGCGGAGCCTCGAGAGACAATGTTTCTCGGGTCAATCCAACTAGTGTTTCGTCTAATAGTTCGTCACTTGGATTAAAAGTGGATTTTATGGAGGGAGAGAGGGGAGAAGTATTATTGAAGAAGAAGAGAAGTCGAGGTAGAGTGCTTCGTGGTAGCCATGGAAGATCAATGGCTATGGCCGTGGTTTAGTTTGGTTTTTGTTAGGTATATATATAGTACTATATTGTGTTTATGGAGAAAACTATGATTTACGGCCTACTCATTGCAGTTTATATTATACTGTTTAACCTTAATTGATTTAGTGCTAGCAATATATAGCCGTGGAAGAAGACGTATAACAATCCACATATGTTCATTCGATACACACACACACACACACACACATTTTCGTTATAATACTATAAGAAGTTTAAAAACATTTTGTTGTGAGTTTGCATCAAGGTTCCTACTGCTATACTATATCTACTTCATTTTTGTTCACAGTGAAAAATGGTCAAGTCGGATTTAACCTTACCACGTATCACTAACGAACACTAAATATATATATATATATATAGAAAAGTAGAGAATTCAGAGAATTTATAAAGTTTTTTCGGGAAATTCCTTTGGCTATGTCCTCTTTGTAGTAGAGGTTTCACTATTCTAAGAGATTACAATTGAGAGCTCTTGAGTAGATTGATAAACCTATTAATGAAAGAAAATGGATACTATACTAATAAAACATATTAATACCCGACTTTTCGAGTTACTTTACTTATAAGGATTTAAATCATGAGTTTAATTTTTAGGTTAAGTTATTGATTAACTCTATTTGTATATTTTATAAGAAGGGACTAGTAAACATTTTAGTAGGACAGAACTCATTAAAGTATATTATTATCACTGTCATTATTATTATTCTTGCTGTTGTTGTCGTTGTCACCCCCATCTCATTAAAGCAAGTCTAGTATGCCAACATCCCTTAAGTGGATTGGAAGGACGCTCATTCTCCTAGTTAAATATTTAGGTTCGAGTCGTCACCACCGCGTTGGTTGATATATTTTGGCAATCCACTTTATAAGGGATTCATATATCACGCGAAGGGACATCCACCTTCTCAGGGTTATCTGAATATTCAGACCTCTATCCTTATAACCCAATGAATTTTTATTTTTATTTTTTTTAAAAAAAGCAAGTCTAGTATGTGGTGATATATTTATTATTATTTATTTTATATTAATATAAATGTAAATAGAAGTTAATTCCTGGGTACTTTTATTCATGTCCCTTTAATAATATAGTGATACATTAATTATAAATGTATATTTAATTATAATACCGTAATAAATCAATGAAAAAATTATATAAATTATATATATATATATATTATGTTATAATTATTAAACGGGTATAAACGGAGACATAAATAATAAGACATATTAGTTATTTATTGTAAATAGATCAGTGAAGGGGAACGATCTCCGGTGCGATCCGATTTGTCAAGTTATGCTTCCCATGACATGGAAGAGAAATTGATCCTAGCCCTTTGAATATATCGAGCTTTTTAAAAGGCACAACGTGGGTTCCACCTCTGTGCAATGATGGAATGGGTAGAAATGACTAACAACTGACCGTGGGTAGAGGTAGGAAGGTAAAATCAGTCTTATGTTGTAACGCCCTGACTTCCCACGCCGGGCTGTCACCGTGCTTACTTGACTTAACTTAAACCTTGGTCCACATCTTAAATACTCAAACTTGAAGAAAATTTGGGAATAATTGTTTTTTTCTTCCATTTACACTCTGAAAACTTATTTTTAAATTACAACTTGAAAACATCATATACTTGACATGGTACATATTCCTTGAATCATACATGTAAAACTTCATACTTAAAATATTTGTGGAAAATCTTGCGTAGTGGTATCCCATACCGCCCTTCACTCTCCCCATCGTCTCCATGGCCCACCAAGTAAAGCTGCAGGCATCTTACCTACAGTATGAAATATACAAATGAGCTTTCACCCAGCAAGTACAAACATGATCTCACAAAACCTTTTAAAACATCAGGTAATTTATCAAAACACGTCAACATCATATAAACATACCAAACATCATGTAATTTATGCATGATCCATTTATGATCGATTTGAATGTCTTATGCTTCATTATGGACTTATATCTTGAACTTATTATCTTGTCTTAACATGTCTTGTCTTAACATGTGGGCCCCTTATGTACGTACCGATTGCGCACATCTCCAAGAGAAAGTTAGGGTTTGCAAGGTCCCTAACAATTATGGGATGACCCTTCACGTTCACGGAAGGTAATTATCATAAGCCTTTCCAATTTTCTTTTATGAAAGGTCTTAGTATCTTAAACTTGAACTTGAACTTGAATTTGAGCTCATAACATACATGATCCTCCACGATCACGGGAGGTTGGTACGACACCTTACTTGTCTTATCTTATAATTTAATTTGTTCTTTCTATGTGGTTTATTATTAGTGAACATGCCTCATGATGTCACTTTATCACAACATAACATACACGTGGCATATCTTAATATAACATGGCATATCATGGCTTAGCTTAGCATGGCATAACATAACATAACATGACTTGACATAACATGACATAGCATAACATGGTATTGCATAACATGGCATAGCATAACATGGTATTGCATAACATGGCATAGCATAACAT
>JAFMPE010107121.1:0-12931 GCA_024759925.1 Ficus religiosa | reverse complement strand
AAAAAAAACTCTCGAAAATATTCTCAATCCAAAATCAGCTAGCTACATAAGCCGTATGCCACTTTCAGCCATCTTGAACCAGCAAGTTGAAGTAACAATTGCCTACCTAGAGATGCTTGTATGATCGATATAGATCTTCTGGTCGTAGTTTGCCCCGGTGGTGTTCTACAAAATTTTTGTATCCTCTATATTGGAGCTGCATGATATGAATAATCCGGGAATAATCTGTATAATAAACATAAATTAGTAACCAGAAGAAATGCTAGGTCGCACACACGTGTAGAGATAGATTTGCTCACAAAAACTAAAACATTAGAATTTCCAAGCATGTTAAGTTTCAAATCAACGCACATTGAATTAGTCTTGACCTAGTTCTGGATGATTCAGCTACGACGGAGTTGGTCGAGAGAGAATATGTCAAAACAGTACTTGAATTCTTACTTGGTGCTTAGAATTATGTTAATGTGGTCTAGCGGTTACAAACCTGTTCAAATGGCTATAGAACTGTCATTGATATAGCAGCAGAACGAAGCTTCATGCCATCATCGTCCCACTTGGATTGTGGGGCAGCTGCTGCAGCAATAATTGCCTTCACAATAAACACGTAGAAATGATTGCTTTAGGAGACATGCAAATCAAGGGGATAACTAGATACATTTAGACTATAAGGAAAAACAATCATCAATTATTAAAAGGACGGAGCAAACCAGGATCTTCTCTCTTTTTTTCTTTTCTTTTCTTTTTTTTTTTCCCCTCCTTCGAAAGGAGGATCTTGCTATTTAGTATATGGATTTAATAAAAACTCTTGGTGCATATTTGTGTGTTATAGATTGATGCATCCTGTGTTTTTTTTTAATAAGAACCATACAAGTCAATCTAATGTTAGGGGAAACTTGACGAGGGTTTCTACACTAAAATGAATATGAATACAAACCTTTCCACTGTTAACAGCAGCAACCAGTGCTACATGTTGCTCGTCTCGGCCAAATTCATAGAAGTAGTAAGTCCTGAAACACATTATCATTTGACTCAACAACATACATGACTAAAATGTAAAGCAAACATAGATAATTATTCAACATAAGATAGACGAAAAATCTCAATTGACAGGAAACCATAGAGACCAAGAGGTAAGCCCAGATAACCAGTTAAATGTGGTTTTATGGTTATATTAGATAGGTAGACCTAGAGATGTACACGTATAGACACATATGTTCATAGATTAAAAAGCATAATTGCTTCTACGCATGAATTTACCTGTAGCCTTCTTCTTCCTTTATTTTTAGTGTTCGGGCGGAATATAAAGTTGCCCCACCTGCCATTGTCACATGGTCAGAATTACGAACAAAAACCAGTGTAGCAAAAGGAATAGCAAAGGAGCAATAAAGGTGACAGTTTCCATATAACAGCTCTGAAACTGAAACAGGGAAAAGGCATGTAAGTTTAGACTAACACAACACGGAAAGGTCAATTAGAACAAAGCTTTTTAAAATCATAAAAAGGTCGGAAACAGAATTCAACCTTTATATACCTGGAACGAATATTTTTGCAGCTTCCTTCAAGGAGCCTATATCTGTTATGTCTTTGGCCTCTAAAAATGTGATTTTGAGTTGATTGGTAGGACGAATGATGACACTTAAAACCTCATACCTGTATTAACAAATAACAGCAGGAAATCAAATGAAAAATAGAAGAACAGATTAAAACAAAGCTTTGAAGTTCAAAACATTGAATATGAGGGAATTTCATAAAAAAGCTGTATACCCATCCGGAGATGCAAAACGCGCCGTAAAAGTCTTCGGCTTTACTTTATCTCCATAAAGAGACAATCCAGCATCGAAATCCTATAAATTTCGGATTATAAGAGTACATAAGAACATTTTCCAATACAAGACTAAATCTCTTTGTCAATACCAAAATTTAGCATTTGTATAATAAAAACATTCTCCAATGCGATGCTATACTACTTCATGTCAAATTTTCCATACGCTATATTTGGTGCCAAATTTGGCACCCACCAAATATCATATACCAAATTTTAGCTTTCAGTTGCTATTGGTTAGAGTACTTCCCTTTTCACTTAATAGCTATAACACTATCATTTTTTAATCAATTTAAAAAGTAGAGATTTTCTTTTTACAAGCTTCAAGACTAGAAATTCATGGTTAAAAGTACACCTTTTTATTTTTTTTATTTTTATTTTTTTACAAAATTAAAAGGCGAAAAGAAGAATCAGCACCTCATTGAAATCTTTAAATCCAGACTCTTACAACAACTGGAAATCTTAAATAATTTGCTAATGTTTCATATTCCTTTGGACCAGTACTTATAATTAACCAGAAAAAACCGAGCTTTTTTATTTTCGCTGATTAAAAGAACGGAACTTGAAATGGAAGAACAACACCGGAAAATGAAAAAACGAACATCTGATTCGCACTAAATCATTAACCGATTTTCTTATCGATGTACCTCAGGCTCCATAATGTCCTGGAACTGAGGAGGGACCCGAATGGAGAAGCCATCGCCGAAGAACTGGAACCACGATCTGGTGTTGACGACGATGCCGGAGAGCGAGGGTTTCGACAGAGCCGGAGCCGGAGCTTTTTCGGAAGAACGGGCTACGAAGGAGTGTTGTGGGGCGAAGGAGATGATGAAGAGAGAGCTGATTTTGAGAATGGAATGTCTCCTAGAAAGAGTGGAATTAGGGTTCGGAGTGGCGAGAGAAGGGGTTTTGGGGAAGATGGAATTGGGGTTCGGCGGGTGGGGGGAGAGGGAGAGAAGAAGAACGGCCATAGCAGGACAGAGGATTTTTTTCAGCTACTTTCATGGTTGCGGAAATTTTGGAGGCAAGGATAACGTGGGGACAGGGGCTCTGGCTTATTTTTGCGTGGAAGGAGAGAAACGGGAAGGATGGTTTTGGTATTTTTGGATTAGAGTGGGGGTAGTTTTGGTATTTTACAGGCAAAACACTTTCCCAGCATGTACGACATTTTGGCGCCATTTTCCCGTTAGTTAAGATGCAAACAACACGTTGCTTGCTCTGTAAACGACATGAATAATGTATGTCTTCTACAAGCTTGTTGTCGTTAAATTCACGAAACAGCACTTCTTCATTTGTTGAACAGTCATGCTGTGGTTAGAGGACAAAACGACATGTTGCTCTTCTGGAAATTTTCTTTCTTTAAAGCACGACTACACGTCGTTTTATAAATCTGATGTCGTTCAAAATGTAGTTTATTATGAATGAAGATTACTGTTGGATATATTTTGTTTATTTCACTTGTAACTTCCTGGTAGCCAAACAAAAAAACGGATATCCTAACATCTTCATAAAATTAATTGAACTAAAAAGCTTGATTTTAAAACATTTAAAATAAATAATAAACTTATCAGTTAAAAATAGAGTATCCAAATTATTTATCAAAACTTTTTTTTTAAATTTACGATTGTAAATTTTTTTTACTTCATTTAAAAATTTAAAAAAAAAAACGACAGGAAAGGCGAGAGAGAAAGAGAGAGTGAAAAGAAACTTTGCTGCTCTGACCAAAATACCCTCGGAGCTTTCCATGGTTGATAAAAGACTGCACGTTATCCAGACTCAAATTCAGCCAGCCAATCCAGGACAAAACAAATCCAAGCCACCCAAAAATAACAGAAAACAGAACAAAAATCACACATTGAAAAATCTCCACTCTCTGTCTCACTGATGGTTCATCACTGCTGAAATCTGTTTGCTCTCTCTCTCTCTCTCTCCCATGGAAACCATTCTCTCTTCTCAATCTCTCTTCCCTCTCTCAAACCCCAAGCCTTCCTCTCCAACACCTTCTTTGTCCCCTTCTCTCTACGTCAGATCGAACTCTCTCTGCCAACAACCTAAACCCATTTCTTCGTCCCTCAAGAAAGAGCCTTCTCAATCACTAAAACCGTCCTCGGCGATTCCCAGTTCATCTGGATGGTTTTCTTTTGCCCAGCAAGGCTTAGCAGCTCTTGCTCTCTCTCTAGCTCTCAACTTTTCTCCGGTTCTCTTCCCTAGTGGCAGTGCTTCAGCATCTGAATTTGATGTCCTCAATGATGGACCCCCCAAAGAATCCTACGTCGTCGATGATGCCGGAGTTCTTAGCCGCGTGACGAGGTCGGATTTGAAGAGATTGCTGTCCGACTTGGAGTCGAGAAAGAACCTCCGCATCAATTTCATCACTGTTAGAAAACTCACTGTAAGTTGTTTTCTGTTTTTGCAATGTTATTGTAAGTTGTTTTTTGATACTTTGTGTGTTTGCTGAGAAAACCGCGGAACTAATAGAAAAAAACTTGTTACTAAGCCCCCATTTGAATCATAGGTTCAAACCCACAATTCAAACAGTAAATTCAAATTTTGCGAGAGAAAAAAATGTAGGAAAAAGTTTGAAAAGCGAGCAAAGGAATTGATGCTGGGTGGTTGGCATAAACGTCATAAACAATGAGAATGTGGAAAGTTTTGTTCCTTAATTGTGACAATGCTTTGGACTTCAATGAATATTAGAATGCAAATGTTTTGGACTAGTCATGAAATGTGTTGAACAATTGCAATAATGGGGTATGCAGAGCAAAGCTGATGCTTTTGAGTACGCGGACCAAGTTTTGGAGCGGTGGTATCCGACTGTCGAAGAAGGGAATAACAAGGGCATTGTTGTGCTCATCACGAGTCAGAAAGAAGGGGCTGTGACTGGTGGTCCAGCCTTTATCCAAGCTGTTGGAGAAAACATCCTTGATGCAACTGTAACAGAAAATCTTCCAGGTAAATCTGCCTACGTTTTTTTTTTTTTTTTTTTTTTTTTTGTCATTCTCAAATCAGCATTATGCTTCTTTGGAGAATTCTGTGGTAAACGATAGGTTAAATTAAAAAGAAAAAAGAAAAAAGAAAAAAGAAAAAAGAAAAAGAAACACCCTACTCATAGGGCACAGTCTTGAACTGTCCGATCTTCATCATGATAGTTAAATTGTCATACTTTTCTTAAAATGTTATAATTCTAATGTGATCTGATGGTTGATAAACTGTACTCTATAAGTATGGTGGTATTTTTTTCATATCCCACCTCAGAATTCTCTTCCTTCGGTTTTCAAAAATTGCCCCAAAAGTATATAGTTGTAGGACATACTGTACTCTTTTAGAACCTTGGTCCTTATTTGTTCGAAGGAATAAAAGATGGTCACTTTCTTTTGAGTATTTAGTTCTGAATGTTTCCTTCCTATTTGATTTTGGAATTGCAGTCTTGGCGACGGAAGAGAAATACAATGAAGCCATTTTCAGCAGTGCCAATAGGCTTGTCGCTGCCATTGATGGCCTCCCAGATCCTGGGGGTCCCAAGTTTAAGGAAAACAAGAGAGAATCAAATTTCAAAAGTAGGGAAGAGACAGAAGAGAAACGTGGACAATTCTCCCTCGTTGTTGGAGGTTTGCTGGTGATCGCCTTTGTTGTTCCCATGGCGCAATACTACGCTTATGTCTCCAAGAAGTAAAGCAAAAATAACAATCAGATTTGTCGATCTGTCGATTATTTTCCTTGAAATCTCTTTTAAGATTATGTATAACACGAAGTTATACATATGTTCTTGTTTAACTCCTGATGAGAAGCTTTGTATTCGGAGGAGAAAAGGCATAGTGTTTGTTAAATATATAAAGACTCGCAAATTCCCTCACTTCTAAATGATTAGAAAACATATAAATTAAGGGTAAAACCATAACAAGCATAAGAAAATACTCATCAAACGTCGAACATCTAATTGCAAGCACTGCATTATTTCTGGCAATAAAAGAACATTTGTCAGATTTTTTTTTAGTTGATGGCTTGGAGTTACTGGTACATTATAAGAGCCCGCGGAAAAATAAAGAATTTGGAATAATTATGCCAACGGCCATTTTAGACTTTTTAGAACTTGAGCTTAAGAAGGAAAGGCATTTTATCCGAGAAAGGTGGATCAGAATATTTTCCGGTGAGTATTTGTGAAGAAACAAACTGGTTTGCAGCCTCTGTGTAATGAATTCCATCCCAACTGATGTAGTCAGAGCTGTCGCTGCACCCTTTGACCGTGACCGAAGTGCCATTCAAGATCTTCGTTTGTCCGCAGGAAATTCGGAAATCATAGTTCAAAGGCGGACCACCATAGCCACAGCAAGCCATAATAGGTTGTTCAAATCCTGCAGATTGCAAGCACAAAATATCACATTTGATCCGACATACTTGGTCATAAACATACTAATCGTAGTTTAAGAGTTTACTAACCATATTTGGTATGGTTTGCAATGAGGTTGGATTTTATTGTGTAGATGTCAACGTACGTAACATTTGCATCAGAGTATTGGCCCTGCAACTTTTTAGATAGAGCATGAAGCTGCAGATTGAATAATCTAGCAGCTTGGTTGTGCTTGCTGACACATCCTAGTTCATCAAGCTTTAACGGGTCGGTTCCGAATCTGAGAACGTTCTGCGTCAAGCATCCAACGGGACCGGTGTTGTGTATCCAAAAATTCCTAGCTCCATTGTCATATAGTCTCTGAAAGGTAAACCACACAAACCAAGATTTTATGCTGTTGAAATGAAGAGATATAGATGGAGCTTGAATAAAAAGTGGTTAAAAACGCCGTGTTTTATGTAACTGAAACTGACCTTTATCCCGGTTTCAAATTCCGTTAAAATGAATGGAAATGAGGCAACAATCTGATCAAATGTTTTGGAGTAAAATGCACCGGCAATGTCATTCTGGCCTATGTCAAACATGTAAAGGCCCTTGTTGAAAAATTCTTCGGTTGGCAGATACTTGGCAAGTTTCTTACCTAAAAACGAATCAAACAAAAGCTTAAATTTCTTTCAAATTTTCACATATCAATCTACCTTAAAAAGGAATTATGCATTGAATTCAACAGATGGTTCTTCTCTTTACCTTTAGCTAGCAATTCAAGAACCCGGGCTTTGAATCGGAGAAACTGAGACACCTGAACTCCAAAAGAAAATGGACTAACAGATGTTGCAGTAGCTGGGAGTATGGTAGATCCCGCGGCTGCGAAATTGCACCCTTTCTGAAAACTCGGCGTGCCGATCGAATCCAGGTAGGCATTTAGAAACGGAAGTTCCATTGCATCCACTGCATCATTTATCCTCACAATTAAGTAAACAAGATTTAAAAAAAAAAAAAAAAAAAGGCTAAAAAACATAGAAAACAGAGGAAAAACAGAGAAATGTATTTGTTAACAGAGCAAAATTTACTTAAAAAATCAATGATAAGACGCCCATCACAGTATCTCCCAGAAGGATTATGGAAGTAATTCTGTCCATTTGGCGGGTCAAGGCGTTCGATCCCGGCGGAAATGAGGCCACCGGTATCGGAATTGGAATCGCCAAAGTTGAAAACAGCAGGGATGTTGAAGTGAACAGATTGGGAATGAGGCAAAGAGAGAAGAGAAATGAAGGTAAAGATGATGAGAACACAGGTCTTGGTAGCCATGGCTTGTCGCTAGAGAAGTTTGTTGGGATGTTTCTGACCTTAAATATTAAGTACCAACAACTTTGATAATTGTAAGAAATCTCTTCATTTTTAGTGCTCTGTCCTTGTGGGCCTCTATCAGTTGGCTTATCTTTGCTATTTGTTATGTAGATCTAAAGTAAAGGCCTGATAAAGTTATCCTTACACCTTCCATACTCCCAATGTGACAGTAAAGTTAAGCAACACCCATTGATTAAAAAAAGAAATAAAATAAAACTGACGGAACCTGATATAGACAAGGTCTTACTGAGAAAGTCTAGAATGAGGCGGCCGTTGCAAAACCTTCCATTGGGAGATTTGAAATATGATTGGCCATTAGGCGTGCCGAGTTGGAAACCCAAGCCAGCGGTAAGCTCACCGGTGTCGGAATTTGAATCGCCGAAGTTAAAAACGGCAGGGTAGTTGAAGTCTACTGATTTTACATGAGGTAAAAGAATGAAGAGCAAGGTGATTATTTGAGGAATCATTGTCTTGGGACACATTGAGTAGGATCTTGTTCTTCACGTGTATGTTGTCAAGTCATGTACCAACTACCAATAATGTATACGAGGCACGCCCCGACAGAAGAAATTTTGGAGATATTTATGGGGTATGGTGGAAGTTTACTTTGGAACGTGGGAAGGCAAAATAAGGGCCCAAAAGCAATGTTGTTCTTCTTGTTCAATTACCATTTTGTCCTTCGTCACTTTTTCATGAATATTTTGTCCTTCCGTCACTTGAGTTGAGTGACTAAAGGAAACAATATTGATGTTACCTAATTGTTTTTGAGAAAACTTCAATTATACAGTAAAATATCTAACTCAGATTGCATTTGGAACAAAGATTTGAAATAAAATTTTGATATTAGAGTTAGTTATTTTTTAAAACATAATTGTAATTTTTAATTAACTTCTCAAAAAAAATAAAAAATTTCAAATAAACCCTTAGGTATATGTCAATCTGGACTACAAATAAGTTATATCATGAATATTAAAACATATAAAAATTGTGACATGTCATCTAATTTTTTTTTTTCTTTTTTTTTTTTTTTTGTCCTTTATGGAAAGTGATTTAAAACGCACTTAGCATCAATGATTGATTATTTTCAGTGACAGTTTTGGAGGGGTATATTTGGTATTATGGGTAATTTGATGGGATTGCCAATGCAAGTCACGGGTGAAACATCACTTGACAGGCAAAAGGGTAAAATTTTCCTTACACGGATGCCGATAGGAATCCTTGCACGCCGAGAAAGGTAAATATAGATATATAATAGTGATTGTCAAGGGGATACTAGCAACATGTCGTTTCAGACCACGAAATGACAGACTGTACGCTTTTAACTTGCAGAGGACATGTCGTTTCTTACTATAAACGACAGAGACTTGTGACTTCTAAGTTAAAAAAGGTGATCTCATTTTCCTTAAAAAATGTGGTTTCGCTTTCGTAATAAACAACACATCATTTTCACGAACAGGACATGTACTTTATGGAAACAAAACACTTTTCATGCTACAATAGACATCAACTTTGAAGGAAAAGGCTGATAAGTAGTCTCTATATGAACGTTATGTAATTTCTAATTAATTGGCAACAAAGCTTACAGTTAGAAACATGTCGTTTTACACCAAACGACAGCAATGTAAAAACGATGCGCCATTTATAATTGAAGGACAGCAAAAGTTTACACGATAATTTAATTTCTCTTAAACATTGGTTTGATTTGTACATTTCTTTTTCTTTTGTTACATGGTCTGATATTTACATTTCAAACCGTAGAAACCAAATCAATCTACATCTCTATTTCAAAAAAAAAAAAAAAAAAAAAATCAATCTAAACCTCTTTATATTAAATTCTCATATAATTCTAAATATAAAATTTATTAGGCTCCGTTTTATCTGATTATGCCATAAACTTTTTTTTTTGTGGTGAATTTTATTTTATTATTATTTTTTTGGTCATGATTATGCCATAAACTGGTAAACCAATCAATTACTCAGACTAAACCAATTCATACAAATTGGTTTAGTCTGTTTTGGTTTAATATTATGTCCAAATCGAACTTTAGTTGGGTTTATGGTTTATACATTCATCAAATTGCAGAAAATTAAATTAAATAAAACCAATTTATATCTATAATATTTTAACACACATACACCATAAGACAACATATAAATCAAGATTACGTATAAACGACATGTCATTTTTACTTATACGACGACAAAATGTTTTCAACTTGGAATGGCGAACTTCATGTCGTTTACTTCTGAAACGACAACAAACTACGAGAAAAACCTCCCTCCACCGCGAAACCTCCAGTTCACTCTGAAGAAGCAATCATGGCGGACGAAAACCTCAATCAGGCGGACCCTGCATGTCTGCACTTGCTCTCCGCTTTCCTCGCCATGGAGCCCACCGACTCCCTCATCTCCCTGTCTCGGTAATTCTCCCGGCGCACTTTAGCCCCCATTGCGGCGCACGTTAGCTCGATCTCTTCGTCTTCTTCATCAAGGTTTTGGTCTTGCTGTTAGATTATTCATTGAATTTCTGCAAATTGTAGGGTTTGTGGTGGAGGTTCAGTTACAGAGAGAGTGCAGAGGTTCATATGGAGCCATTGCATCAGCGAAAGTGTAAAGATTTTTTTTTGTTGATTTTTTTTTTTTTTTGGTTTCTCTCAAATCGTAAAGCTTTGGTTCAGTTGAGTATGGCCGATGCAGGATGAGAAGTTTCACGCGCCTTATTTGAAGAACTTTCTGAAAAAGCTTATAAGTGAAGCTGAGATGAATGGTTGCCCTGTTCTGGACCAAATTTATGAACTTTATGCTCATTTTATGACTTCACTGAAGGTATAAATTGGTGGGATTTTTTTAAATGTTGGGATTTTTATTTTTATTTTTATATATTTTTAATGTATGTTAGGATGGTGTTGTGGCCAAAGAAACTGCAAGGGTCAACAAGTGCATTTCATTTATTTTTCCCAATGGTGAGTATACTGATTGATTCATGTGATGTTTTGCTATGTGTATTTGTGTGTGTGTGTGTGTGTGTGTGTATTTATTTGGTTGGTGGGTTTGGTGTTTTTCAGAACGTTTCCAGCTTTCAAGTTGTCCCAAGTCCAGGAAACTAATGATTCCGCTCCAGTGTTCTCTTAACATGCTCGAAGGAGATACCGGGTATGGTTTACTCTTTCGATTAATGTTCTCTTTTGTACTCTGTTTCATGTCTGTAACTCCACTTGTTGAGTCGATTTAAATTACAAAGAAAAACTTGAAACACTCGTGTTTGATATTTCTTAACCATGGTTGAATAATATTTAACACTTTGTTTGCCCTTCTCCGCTTGTATGCTTTATCTGCATCCTAATTCATTATCATTATGAAAAAAAAAAAAAAGAGTTTATTTCTTCTTGGTTGCATCAAGTGCGTGAACTAAACCGATCCATGTGGTATTTGTTTTGTTTAGGTGTTCAGTTTGGCCATCAAGTCTTTATTTGTCAGAGTGCATACTTTCTTTTCCAGAACTATTTTCTAATAAATCATGTTTTGAGGTAAGGTATGCAACATAGAACCTGGCTTATAGTCTGACTTTCTTGCACAAATTATCTTTGCAGTTCCAATCCTACATTAATTGGCCTTTTTTTCCCACTTTTCATTTCTTGTACTGAATTATGGAGTTGTGATAGGGTTATCATAAACTGAAACAGGTTGGTTCAGGAGTGGGGTTGGTTGGCATTTGTCTTGCGCATGTGAAAGCCTCTGAGGTATGCTTCCAAACGACATTGGACTTACTAAAAATGACATGCCGGAACGGATATAAGTGTCATTGATAGAGTTAAAATTTAGTTGTATTACTGCATAAATAGCCTAAGATGCTTGCGTGCGGATTCTTTTTGTTTATTTATCTCTAAATGCTGATGCTAATTCTGACAAGATATAAGTGTCATTGATAGAGTTAAAAGTTAGTTGTATTACTGCATGAATAGCTTAACATGCTTGCGTGTGGATTCTTTTTGTTTTTTTTATCTCTGAATGCTAGATGCTAATTCTGATAAGATATAAGTGTCATTGATAGATTTAAAAGTTAGGTGTTCTTTTGCCCGAATAAAAACTGCATAAATAGCCTAACATGCTTCTTTGAAGATTCTTTTTTGTTTATTGATCTCTAAATTCAGATGCTAATTCTGACAAGATATCAACTAATTGAGAAACTTATTCATTGAATTCCTGTTGACGCTCGTGTTAGTACTGTTAAAAATATTTGACAGAGTGTTTCTTGTCTTTTAATATAACTATTGTTTCTTATCGAAAACAAAAAAGTTTTAAGAAATGAAGATTTTTTTTTTAACCTTCTCTTCCTTGAAAATAAAGAATTGTTGAGAAATTGAGAATTGTGTATTTGATATAGGTTATATTAAGTGATGGCGACATGTCAACTTTAGCAAACATGAAACTTAATTTGGAGTCGAACCACTTGAGCATTGGAACTGATATTCAGAAAACAATTGAAGACCCAAAAATGGTGAGCTTTTAGTCCAATGATTTCAGGACAAATCAGAGCACTTCACGGTCTATAAAATCACGAATATCCTTTGTGATATTAACAATCTCAGGTTAAGTGCATTTATCTTCCATGGGAATCAGCATCAGAGGAACAACTTCAAGGCTTTGGCCCGGACATCATGTGAGTATTTCTTTTGTGTAAATGCCAACCAAAAACACGTTGTGGTTATGGTGTTGACTTCAAGGTTTTCTCCAATCAATAAGAAGACAATTGTTCTGATACATATCCCCGCCTACTGCCTGAAGTTCTTTCTTTTACAAGTTATTAATTTTAAAAATTATCATCGCGTGGAAGACGTAGATGGCGGAGTTAATTTGCCTTTGAAAGTTGCATACTTATTTGTTCAATAATGTAGGCCCATTACTGAAGCCAGCGTTAATTCCCGTTGTTCTTCTCATTCGACAGTTTGGGTGCAGACGTTATATATGACCCTGTATGTCTCCCACATCTTGTCCGAGTACTCAACACTCTTCTCAACCAAAAGAAACCTTATTCCAAGGAGCAGAACGAAAACCGACAGGCCTCTTCACTGGAAAACACTTGTACCAGTGACAACTTAAACAATGATAAACAACGAAACGGAGACAATGGCGATGGATTTGAAGCTTTTCTGGGTAAAAGAGAACCGAATGGTGCTTCCGGTCTAGAGTCAAGGAAGGGTCCGTTGGCTCTTATTGCTTCGGTGATCCGCAACATTGACACATTCGATTACTTTCTCGGCTTGATAGACAAAGCCAGCCTTATCGTGACAGACATTACCGAAACACTCAAGCCTATGGACTTCCTTCCTTACATGAAGTCATACAATAGATCCGAAATACGACTATTTACTGTGTCATGTAAACACTCAAGCTAGGCTAGCCTTATTAAGCCT
>JAFMPE010107082.1:0-15520 GCA_024759925.1 Ficus religiosa | reverse complement strand
TCTCAATCTCATTCTCAATCTCTTCGCGTCGTCGTCAGAAGACCTGTTAGTCCTTTTTCTCTTCTTAATTTTAAACACATTTTAGCTGCACATTGTTTATTCCCATTGAAATTCCTTTCTTTCTTTACTGATAGACTATTTTTCAAATTGTTAGTCTTGTTTTTGTAAATGCATATATATATATATATATATATATCTCCTATATACACCATAAGTCATCATCAACTTACACAACATACACAACTTTTAATTTGATTCCATTCGAATTCAATTCGGTTCGATTCGATTGTGCAGTTGGTGGCTAGACTGACCAAGGACATAATTGAAACATACCAAATATGCAATTCCCAATTTCGGTATTCTGAAGAATTGAATCCTAAGAGATACTTGACCAGCCCCTCCATTGGAGTCCTCAATGACGGTTTGGATAATGTCAACTCCGACCTCATTCTCAGTGTCAACTACGTCTTGATTAATTTGGAAACGCAACGGAGGTATATCGTCAAAGATGTTCTTGGCCATGGTACTTTTGGCCAGGTGGCTAAGTGCTGGGTTCCTGATACCGGCAGCTTTGTTGCTGTCAAGATCATCAAAAATCAAACTGCCTACTATCAACAGGCTTTGGTCGAAGTTGCTATTTTGACTAGCGTAATCTCATTTTATCCCGTTCCCCTCCCTAACTTTTATTTTTTTTTTAACCAATTACCCAAAAACTCTTTATAATTCTAACCGTTTCTTTGTTTGCTGTGTGCAGTTAAATACCAAGTATGATCCTGAGGATAAGCATCACATTGTTCGTATTTATGATTACTTTGTTTACCAGCGTCATCTATGCATTTCCTTTGAACTTCTCGACTCAAACCTGTAAGTCATTAATTATTATTTTATTTTATTTTGTTTTATCATATAAATTACTTTATCTTTATACATATTGCGAAACAATGTTTCTTGTTTGGTGCACTGCAACATGATTTTAACATTTTATAGTCCTTCAGGTATGAGCTTATCAAGATCAATCAATTTAGGGGATTGTCACTGAGCATTGTACAGTTGTTTTCCAAACAGGTTTGGCAGTACTTTTTGCTGGGGATTAAATTTGTCCCTACAATGCATTTTCTTCTCATCAAATATGTACCATGTGTGTTCTTCCCATGATGTTTTGTACTAACTCTTTTATTTATTGTTTGTTTATTAAAAAAAAAATTTAGATTCTACGTGGATTGGCTCTGTTAAAAGATGCCAGGATAATACATTGTGATCTGAAACCAGAAAATATACTCTTGTGCACAAGGTGAGTCATTTTATTTTTATGACGATGCATTGTGAACCGGTATTTTAGCGCATCTTCATATGTTAAACTGCGTCGTTCTGTCTTTAAAGAAACAGTGTTAGGCCAGCCGAGATTAAAATTATTGACTTTGGATCAGCATGCATGGAGGACCGTACAGTTTACTCCTACATTCAGGTTTGTGAGAATAGGTTAGTTTTCTGTTTCATTTCTATCTTGCAGACCCAAGTTTTAAATGTATGCTTTTCACTTTATGTGCAGAGTCGGTACTATAGATCTCCTGAAGTTGTTCTTGGGTATCAGTATCCTTTTAAATAAAAGTTAATTCATTCTCCGTTGATTATTTTGTTATTTATCTTTCTCATTAAACTTTTATGTTAGGCTGGAACTCACTTAGCCTATAATTATTTGGAACGCAATTTCAATCCTTGTAAAGTTTAGAATCTTTTTATGACAGTGAAAGCTGCATGACAAATTATAACAGCATGTGAGCAGTTAATTTGAGCTAAATTGATCCCATCTAAGCCGTCTTTTGACCTTTTTCAAATCTACCCTTCCCTAGGACTATACTTTCCAACCAAAAACCAACAACTGGATACTTTCTTAACTCATATCGTTGACTTCATTTGGCATGCTACTTACGACAATGGGTTGTAAACCAAAAGATTTATTCTGAAAGTAAAAACCAAACAATGAAGCAAGATTTTTTTTTTTTTTAATTTATTTTCATTTTCTTATTAGAGGTCTGAGATACGCTGATTATGATCCCCATTCATGCCTTTGTGTTCTGTCCTGTTCTCATGCGCCGTTGGTTTGGTCCTTGACACCTGTCCAGATATACTACTGCTATCGATATGTGGTCCTTTGGATGTATAGTTGCTGAATTGTTTTTAGGTCTGCCGTTATTCCCAGGAGCTTCAGAATTTGATCTTTTAAAAAGAATGATTGAGATACTTGGGTACGCCTCTATCTTCTGGTTCAGTTATTAGGCAGTACACATGTTTTCATTGGTTTTACCAGTCAACTGTATTAAGGATAACACTAATTGTTTCTTCAAGGTTTCAACCAAATTCCTTCTTCTTTTAGTTACGTCCCAACTGTATAATATATTGCGAACATATGCAAAGAAAAACACATATAGATTTCAGAAAATTGAAGAACAAGCTCCACACTTTCAGTTTGCACATGTAATAGGTGTGAAAGTTACTCATCAGTTCAGAAATCTGGAACATTGAAAAAGACTTCCTTGAAATCAATCTGGAGATGTTTGTGGTTGAAACTTGAGCATATCAGTTGCATGATATGAATCCTAGATTTTACAGTAGGAACTAGTCATTCTCAAAGGTAACAACTAAAGAATGAGTAATCAACAATCATATAAAGTGATCCATTTAACCTAGAGAGTTCTCTTGCTGAAGTTGATTAAAATTTGGTTATCTATGCTTTAGAGATGTTTTGGCTTAGCACTTTGGTACAAAGGAGTTGAAGTTATTGGGTTCAAATTCTGGACTCCACTAGTTCTTTGTTTTCCTTTGCTTCTTTTTGCATGGGCGTGGATGTCCTGTCCCTCTTTATCTCTTTCTGCTTTGCTTTGCTCTCTTTTTTTATTTTATTTTTTATTTTATTTCAGTTTCTTGGCTTGAAAGAAAATAATTTTAAAAAAAAAAATTGCATATATTTGCCCTCCCAATCCTTTCTTAAACCCTCTTGCATACACTTGTAATTTTGTAGAGGACAACCCCCCGATCATTTGCTTAAAGAGGCAAAAAACACAAGCAAGTTTTTTAAGTGCATCGGGAGCGTCCACAATATTGAAAATGGAGAAGATTCTGCCAACAAAAGAAGTGCTTATCAAGCTTTAACAACAGAAGAATATGAAGCTGTAAGTCTTGACGTCCATCCTTTTCGCTGAAGGAAAATCAATGAATTAAAGGGGAAAAAGTGATGATATCCCAATTCGAAGTGTTTTGATCATCTATTTCTAAGTGGGATTTCGTTTAAAAAGTCAATAATCTTAATAAATTATTCTTATCATTTTGTTCACTTATGTGGAAGTTCATTATCTACATTTAATTCAGAGAGAGTTGAAAAAGCCATCCATTGGGAAAGAGTATTTCAATCATATGAATCTTGAAGCAATAGTCAGCAGCTACCCATATAGAAAGAACTTGGCCAAGGAAGACATTTTTAAAGGTTTTCTTTTCTTTTAACTTCCTTCAATTAAGTTCTATTGATTTTAATATCCTAAACACAATAGACTATGAGGTTCATTTCTTCTGATGAAGTCACTGATGAATTGTTTATTGTATGTGTGGCAGAAAGTCAAATACGTCTAGCTTTGGTTGATTTTCTGAGGGGACTAGTGGAGTTTGATCCCGCAAAACGTTGGTCACCTTTTCAGGTTCTTAATAATCTCCAGTTTTTTAGATTTCCTTCTTACGAGTTGCTTTATTTCTGATGTAATGATGTGCCTGCAGGCTTCAAAACACCCTTTTGTGACTGGTGAACCTTTCACATGTCCGTACAAACCTCTTCCAGAGACCCCTCGAGTGGTAAGTGGATCCATGTATTTTACTTCCTGAGTTGCTTCATTAAATTTCTTTGTTGACATTACAACATGGTGAAACTGGCCTCAGACAGATTTGTTAAACTTGATATTCTCTCCATACGTCTACATTTATGTTGCTACTACATTATCTGTGAAATGTTGGTACAAATTGCTTTTAGCTTGATCCCATGTTATACGAGGAAAGTCAACCATTTTACTTGTATTGCTATTGGAGTTGTTATCAGTGATTTAATTTTGCTTCTATGCTTCGTCCTGATCTTTTCAAGGATGACAACTTATGGATAGTTGCTCAACCTATTTCAGTTCAGTTATTTGTTCGTGTGATGGAGATGACCCCATCCTTTTTTCTTTTTTTTTCCGTTAATATCTACATGTATTTTGTTTTCTTTCTTTTTCCTCTTTCATAGCCTGTTGCTCAAAATGTAAGGGTGGATCATCATCCCGGCGGAGGGCATTGGTTTGCTGCTGGTCTCTCCCCTAACGTAAGCTTGATTTTCTTTTTTTAATCCTTCATGTTTCAAAGCATTCTGTTATTTGAATTACGTTGAATATTCTCATCCGGTGTTGCTACATCACCTATATTACAGTTTTCCGCTCTGAATTACTTCTCTGCATCGTGCAGATTCCAGGCAGGAACAGGGTTGCGGTGCATAATTGCCCACATTTGCAAATGGTTCCATATGCGCATGCTAATAGTTATGGCAGCATGGGAAGCTATGGCAGCTACAATGATAGTACAGGGCTAGGAAGCAGTTATGGAAGCTATGGCGATACTAATAGTATGTATGCATATTTTTCGCCTGTTGGTCCATCCAGCATGAACATGCATGTACCAGGTAATGTGTCGGTGCTCGGAGGTAGTCCTGATTCTAGACGGAGAGTTGTTCATTATTCACATGGAAATGGCATTGGCATAAGTCCATCAGCGGGGAATTTCGCACCACTGCCCCTTGGCACTAGTCCTTCACAATTTACTCCACCAAGCTCATATGGTCAAGTTTCAGCTGGTTCCCCGGGACATTATGGTCCAACTTCTCCAGCAAGAGGCAGTAGTCACGGATCACCTTTAGGGAAGATGGCGGCTGTTAGCCAGTTTAACAGAAGAAAAGGTTGGGGATACCCTGGAGGCTCTCAATCTCAAGAGACTTCATCTTCAAATTGGCAAGGGCAATCCGCTGATGGCTTCAGCTCTAGCCAGGCTGAGGGGAACTCTCAACTGCTTGGTACTTCACCATCACATCTGCATTCAAACGCAAATGCTGCAAGGTGGAAGCATCATGGAGGAGGCAGTGGCATCTCTGCCAGTTATTCTGCAGCACAAAGCGCTTCAGGCTTCTTTGCCCTCAGTCCTGGTGTGCAATATTCACAAACAGGAGTGACTCATGATAAGCATGAGAGTAGCCTGACATTGCCTGATCCCGGGGATTGGGATCCTAATTATAGGTAAGTTAACAGCATTTAAGTGCTACTATGAATAATATTAACGTATGCTTTGTTTGTACCAACATGTATGCATTTGTAATTAGACTATTGGTTACTAGTTTTGTTGTCCGTAACATTTGGAGGAAACTAGATTCATCACAGTAATGATTTTAAGTAAGTGAGATTGTAACATTTGGAGGAAACTAGATTCATCACAGTAATGATTTTAAGTAAGTGAGAGGTCCAGCCGCCGTCTTTTGTCCATTGTTTACTGTATGTGCATAGGCATGTTTTAGAGTTTAGGATGGGACTCCTCACATGGTGCTAAATTCATTTTGTAGCAATGTGAAATGCACCTTTTTTTTTTTTTTCTTGTTTTTGTTTTTTTTTTTTTTTTTTTTTTTCCTAATGTTATTTTTGAATTCTGCTCCAGCGATGAACTTCTTTTGCAAGAAGATGGTTCCGATCTGAACTGCATAGCTACTGAGTTCAGCAAAGCTATGGATCTTGGATCTGCAGAACACTTGGTTGAGCAAGGAAGATTCAACCACATGCCAAGTACAAGCCAAAGGTGTGTTGTCTCATTTATCCAGTGATTTAGTTTTATAATTTTCTGTCTCTGTGCATTGTTTTCTGAACTGAAAGTTATATTGTCATAAATGTGTATATGTATGTATGTACAGTAAATCTCATGTGCACTGATATTATCTTGAGATAGTATTGAAAAATTTGTTAATATCATGGATCAAGTTACTTGAGAGCATAAAAGTATTGAAACCGTGTATATATGTAGTACATATACACAAAATTTTGATTATTTGTTGTTTGCTTTTGATCTACGGTGTGATATTGTTACAGACCAAATGGACCTCTTCAATCAGTGACACGTTTAGAAATGGCCGGCAGCATTCCACCTGATGCAGCACATGCCGGATATTCACATTTGATGTCAAAACATTTCATGCCACATGCTTCACAAGGTTCTCCGAGCCGTTTGGGCCAGCAGCATCAGCAGCGGTACGGTCATGGGAGACCTATTGCTGCAGTTAGGGGCAATGATTGGAACCAAATGAAGGTCCAGCAGCCTCCTTCCGGCTATAATTCTGGGGCAGGAAATAGCTCATTTGGCAATAACATGTCATGGGGTAACATCTATTACCCTGTACCTACTGGTTTTGAGCATTCCTGTGCGTCACCGTATGTGTGTCGGTAAAAGAGAATTGTCACACAAGAAAAAAGTAAAAATTGGGAGTTTTAATTTGCTGCCACTTATTTCATGATAATGGTTTTATTTTTTTTATTTTTTTCATTTTCTATTTTCCTTTCTTTTCGTTTCCTTCCTCAAGGCATGGATTGATTTAACTCATATTGCGGTTGATACTATCGTAGGGCGTAGGGCCAACCATCCCATCACGAGCATTCCACCGGCATCCCGTGGCAAAAAGGACTATGGAAGGATTGCCTAAGTTGGGAATGTGCTTGTTCAATTTGTGTGGTGAGGGATCATATTCTGCAAGTTGACGACAAATTTGTTTCACAATGCATGTACCCTTTCAAAATGCATGTTCCCTTTCACTTGCATAGTGGTCTCGTCCTAAGAAAATCGCGCTCCTCATCCCGACCATGATCATTATTCATTACGCACGCAACAACGTAATTATATGGTTAATGCTTTGCTAATCTGTTGTAGTTTGCGTGCGATCTTTATTCTTTTGATTATGATCCTTCAATAGCCTCAATTTCTATATTTGTTTCTGCTTGCGTTAAGTATAATTTATGGGTAATTGTTTTGCTTATTTTTGATTTGCGTGCTTCATTTTTTCCCCCCTTTTTGGGTTTTATGTCCCTTTTTTTTGTCCCCCCTTTAAAGTGCTTGATAGGTGGAGAATTTCAAAGTGATTAATGAGGTTATGGTAGGTGCCCTTTTTCTTTTTTTTTTTTTTTTTTTTTTGTGGGCTAAAAATTATAGTAGGTGCTTTTGTTGTATTTATACTATGAAGGTGATGAGGATGGGACTAAAAAACTTTTTTCTTTCTGACGTTGGGACACCATGAATAAACCAATGGCAGTTAATGTTATATACACAAGACTTTAGTTTCTCCCAATCTTTAGAAGAAGAGTATATTAGAGAAAGCAGACAATTTTTCCCCTTTCTTATCATAAATAGAAAATTAACAGCTTCATAATAATTAATACGCATTAGTTTTATAATAATTATTACGTGATAATGCCATTCCTAAAATATTAAAAAAAGAAATTGTTATTATATTTGAAAGTATGTTGTAAACATTTGTATTAAAATGGAGGTCCCTAACTCCTAGAACTCCTAATGCGTGGAGGGACCGTTTGGTGTGTAGGATAGAACAGAATTGTATGGCATAAAATTAGACTGGATGGGAGAAGATGGGATTGGATTTTGGTTAATACTATTATATGTTTGGTGATTGAAATACGAGGGTTGGATGAAGGAGCAGCATTTTCTTCCGGGGGGGGGGGGGGGGGGGGGACACACACACACACACACACACACACAAACAAAACTAACAAAATATGTTTGATTTATTGTCAATTATTTGGAATTTGTTTAAGATTTATTAAACAAAACAAAAAAAACATATAATACTAGTTGTACGTACCAAGAAACTTGAAGACAAAACAGAAGATCGTGACAACATGTCACGTGGAAGTGACAAATATGTTTATTAATTAAAAAATCTAGTTTTATCTTTTGACTGATGAAATATGACAAACATTTAACATGCAAAAATCAAAAGCTATATCAACAGGTATGAAGTCTTATATACCAAGAAACTCGAAGACAAAACAGAAGATCTTCGAAGAAGAATAATTCATGAACTAAATTCAAAAATCAATTTTTTTGACCTCCATAATTCTCATCGCAATCTTCAACATCAGCAACGTGTTTTTTCAATTGTCTTGTTTTTGGCCTAGTCACAGATCTAGGGATGGGAACGCGGCAGGACGGGATCGGGAATTGCTTTCCTGTCCCCATCCCCGTCCCCAAAAATCATCCACATCCTCATCCTCATCCCCACTTAAATAGAAGCGAGGATGGGGACGGGGATTTCCTGTCGAAAGGCATTTCCCTATACCCGCCATATAGAGGTGGTAATTCGTGTTACGTGTCGAATTCGTGTCGTGTTAGAATCGTGTCGAATTTTTTTTTCCCTAACCCGAACTCGACCCGTGACACGAAAACGACTCGAAACCGCGACACGAATACGACACGGGTTGACACGACATGAACCGAACTTGACCCGCAACATGAAATTGACCCGCGACACGATATTAACCCATAACACGAAACTGACCCGCGACACGAAATGAATCCACGACACGAAATGGACCCAAAATTGACACGAATTTGACACGAAATTTGGGTTGGACCTGAAATTGACACGAAATTGACATGACATTTGACCCAAAATTGACACGGAAACCCGAACACGACACGAATTTTTTCGTGTCAATTTCAAGTGACTCGAAATCGATACGACCACTATTTTTCCCAACCCAAACCAGCGAAATTCGTGTCGTTTTTGATTCGTATCGTCGTGTCGCGACCTATATTGCCACCCCTACTGCCACGTTCTCCATCTATTATAAAATATATTTAAAAATATAATAAAATTTATATGCACCATGAGTTTAGTTCAAAATCAAAGATTTAATAAATAAATTAAATTCTAAATATATGCAAATGAAATATTAACCATAAAGCCATTAAATATCTCAATAAAATATTACAATCTTTGAAAACTAAACATTTATAAAACATTTTTAAGGTAAAAAAGCTTAAAAACATAAAAAATATACATGAAATTCTCCTTATTTGTCTATTACTTATAGCTTTAATCCTCATTTTCATGGATGTGCATGCTTTTAGTAATAAATTCATTGTATATTATATATTTATAAACATATGAAATCTTATACATATATAGTGGAAGGGGGCGGGGCGAGGAGTGCTTTCCCCGTCCCCACCCCGTCAATCTTTATGGAAAAGAAATCATACTCATTCCTGTCCCCATTCGCAAACCTTATCCTCCATCCCCATCCCATTCGGGGGTGGATCCCTATGGAACCCAGTCCCCGTAGGGAATATTGCCATTCCTACACAGATCTGACCATGTGTGTGCATCTGTGTGTGTGCGCACACATATATATTGTTGAACACCCCGACTTCAAAGTCTCTGATTGATCAGCAATCTCAGATCACGAACTTCTCACCTATGCCAAAATCACCTTAATTGAATATCAAGTGCTTCCAAAAGCACCGATCTATAATCATCGAGAGTAAGCTGACAAGTAGTGTCCTATGCCATCCCATGTTTTTTCTCAAGAAAGTATAATCACCTTTTGAGAGGATTGGGGAAAATGGACAGGATAAAAGATATGCATTCCAGTCCTTTAAAAAAGTTGGACCCAAACATGGGATTGAGTTTGTTATCCTAATCTGGTCCATTATCCTTCCTAATACCATGCCACCAAACAGGCTCTAAATTCAATAACCTCCAAAAGATTTGAATTGTATAGTCACTAAGGGTGTATTTGGTAAGAATGAGAGAAAATGAGTGTTAGACGATCTAGTGAGAGATCTGTTTCTGGCATGATATCCATTAATAGTGCATTTATCATAGTTATAAGCTTAAATACCCCCTATGTTGAGGTGCAAATTGTGAGGCCAACCTTGACGCAAATTTCATAATAAAAGAGAAAATTATTGAAATAACCTTTTTTTTTTTTTTTGTTACTAACATGACACAAATTCTTTATTTTTGACTAACATAACACAGAATTTAGTTAATTTTAGTTTAATTTTGTGTCATACTAGTTTAGTGTTAATTTTTTACATCATATTAGTGTAATGATTTTTAAATTTAGGTTATTTAATTATTTTCCTCAATTTAAAGACTACTGCATTAACATAACATAAAAAATTAATACTAAACTAATATGATATAAAATTAAACTAAAGTTATCTAAAATTTGTATGATGTTGATTAAAAATAAGAAATTTATGTTATATTAGTTAATAGATAAAAAAAAGTGATTATTTAGGTAATTTTCTCGTAGTTGTTTTTTTATTTAGGTAATTTTCTTAATAGTTTTTTTTTTTTTGGGGGGGGGGGGGGGTTTATTTGGGTAGGCCCGGTGTGTAGGCCTTTTTTTTTGTTAGCATGATAGCAGATTGGGCTCGTGGCCCATCTTTCTAGAGTTTTGAAAAGCTCAAGTTGGTTAAGCATGATGTCGTCCTTGTCTATACTTTTTTTTTTTTTTTTTGGTCATTTGTGCAGTCTGCTCTTTTATAAAGAAAAAGAAATAAAAATCGAGACCGGGTCTGTTGCATGTCACATGTGTGTGTGGCTCATCAAACGCCAAGTATTTTTTATTTTATTTATTTATTTTTTTTTTTTTTGGTTTTGTTTTAGTATATGAAGGGGAAAAATATTTTCCAAAAGTATTTGATATTTGTCATTGTATTTGGAGTTTGGATGCAAAAAGAATGAAATGGCAAAGTGCAGACCACTCAAAGCAAAACCCAATATCTGTTCCAGCCAATCGCATCTCTCCGTCCTATATCTTCCCGAATGTTTTCTCTTTGGCTTCCTCACCCATAACTCTTTTCTTTTCTTCTCCTTTTTCCTTTTTTTTTTTTTTTTAAATCCTTCTAAAACATAAATAAAAATAAAATTTTTACTTTTTTTTTTTTTTTAAAGAATTGATGATAATAATAATAATAATAATCTTGGTATTTGGTTTGGTTGTATCAACTTCTGCAACTGTTGTATCATTCACATTGGGTTCACCGCCATTTTGGAGTTCGGAGTTTTAGAGTTCGGAGTTGGTGGGTTGTCTCAAAAGTCTCAGCTAACAATATATAACTAACAAAAAGTACCAATTCTGGTAACTCCTACGCCTCCCTCCATCTCTCTCTTCAGCAGTTTCTCTTTTTCAATCTTCATTTTTATGTCTGCCTTTTCTTCTTCTTTAAATTCTTTTTTTCTTTTTTTTCTTGTTTCTCTGCATCATAATCATATCATAAATCATCGGTTAAAATTGTGCAAAAAGTGAAAGAGTATTATTTTCATTTACATTTTTTTTTTAATTTTATTTTTTCAATCTTAGGTGATGAAAAATCTACCAAATTACTTGTTTACGAAAATGTCGTACGGAATTTGATGCTTGGAATCAACCGTTGATCTGGGGGGGTGGTTTGCTCTTGGATTCACATTAAAACGCACACACACACACACACACATATATATATATATATATGTATATGTTGTATTACTATTAGTGAAGTTTTATTGAGGCTGGTTTTTAGTTTTGGTTATTTTAACAACCTTACCTGCCTTGTTATGGTGATAGTTTTTTAAGCATATCAACAACAACAACAACACTCAGACAAAATTGGAATGATGGCCACAGCTGCTGCAGTGATTGGGCTTAGTTCAGGAAAGAGGCTTTTGAGTTCGTCCTTGTTTTATTCCGACATGTCAGACAAACTGGCTTTTGTCAATGAACATCCCCATTCCAATGTCACTTCTTCTTCGTCTTCTTCTTGTTCCAAGTACCCAATTGTTTCAAGAAAGTCCTCCAACTACACTCGAAACGACCACTCTGTCAGGAGAGCTCTGAGGGAGCATCTCGACGCTGCTTCCCGCTGCGCTCCCCCTTGGATTCACGACCCAGAGCATGAGGACGACCCCGACGACGAGGACGCGAGCTCCGCTCTCGGTTACTCAGTTGAAGCACTACTCTTGCTCCAAAAGTCCATTCTGGAGAAACAATGGAGCCTTTCTTTTAATGAGAGGAAACTCATCATGTCCCCCATCCAAACTTGTACTACTAGTAATAAGAATATGCCCGTCACTTGTTCTGGGGTCTCTGCCCGCCAGAGAAGAGTGAGTGCTAGGAAGAAAGTCTCCGCCAGAAACACGCCCACGCCCCGCCCTGTTGTCCTTCCTGACACTCGTTCCAATTTCAACGGTTACCTCAAGGGTGTCGTTGGCGAACACTTGCTCACCCATGCCGAGGTTGTGCGCCTCTCCAAGAAGATCAAGATTGGCCTCTCTTTAGAGGAGCGCAAGTCTAGGTATTTTTAGTTTCCATGTTGTCTATATTATTGTTGAAATTTGATTTCTAACTATATTGTCACTGCGAAATTTAGACTCAAGGAAAGGCTAGGATGCGAACCCTCAGATGAACAACTTGCAACTTCATTGAGGATTTCACGTGCTGAGTTACAGTCCAAATTGATCGAGGCTACTTTGGCAAGAGAGAAGTTGACGATGAGCAACGTTCGTCTAGTTATGTCCATTGCTCAAAAATATGATAATATGGGTGCTGAAATGGCTGACCTTGTTCAGGTTGTTTCTTGTGATCCCCGAACTGAATGTTGAAAGCCATTATTTTCTTTTATTTGTTTATTTATTTATCAGAACTGAGGTAGAGAGTTTTGAATTTCCTCTGTAACCTCGTAATCTCTTGTGCAGGGTGGTTTAATCGGTCTATTGCGTGGGATTGAGAAATTTGATTCTTCAAAGGGGTTCAAAATTTCTACCTACGTCTACTGGTGGATACGTCAGGTAAAGCTATAGTTTCTTTTAAAGGATGATACACACACACACACACACACACACACGCACGCACGCACAACAGTTTGTCAGTTTCATCACATAAAATGAGGAATTATTTTCATCATTTCAATAGCTTTCTTTAAAACAGTAGTCGCAGCCAAAGTTTAATCCTTGAGATGGCATTTTGGTATGAAATGTGTAACATAGTATTCCCACGCAAAACTTGGAGAAGTTAAAATTCCTCAGTGGTATTGCTGTAACTGTATAGGATACTTGCTTAAATCAGTTGCTGCTTTCCCTTTTCGAAAAAGTTAAATAAATTGCTTTTCCATTCCTACTCTTTCGGTATGGATATGATTACCAAAGGGGGAAAGTTAATGTTGATTTGAGTGTCTTTATTATATTTTTGGCAGGGTGTTTCAAGAGCACTAGTTGAAAATTCGAGAACCTTAAGATTGCCCACGCATTTGCATGAAAGGTTAAGTTCAATAAGGAATGCGAAAAATAGACTGGAAGAGAAAGGAATAACGCCATCCATTGATGTAAGTTGTTTGTCTTCCTTGATGAGAGATTTCCTCATTGCCAATTTATTTCTATCTTTTATCCCACTTGCCATATAAGTCTTGCTGAGTTGAAAATGTTGCTTCGATCTGTTAATCATCTGTTGCAATCCTTACTGTTTTCAGAGGATAGCAGAATGCTTGAACATGTCCAAGAAGAAAGTTAGGAATGCAACCGAGGTACACTGTAAAACGATATACTTTACTTATTATTATTATTATTATTATTATTATTTTTTTAACTTTTTGCTCTTCTTCCTCTTTTTCTAGTTTACTTACCATTGTGAGGATATGTAGGCAATCAGTAAGGTGTTCTCACTCGATAGGGAAGCATTCCCCTCTTTGAATGGTCTTCCCGGAGAAACTCACCATAGTGTAAGTGTGGTTTCAGCTCTCCTGAACTCTTTTAAAAATCTACTTTTGGAGAGTTTTTATCTACCCTTGTGTGTCTTTTCATTGCCACATTATTGACCCTTTTTTTTTTTTTTTAAATGTGTTATTTGTTTTCAGTACATTGCAGATAAGTGCCTTGAGAACATCCCGTGGCATGGAGTCGATGAGTGGGCACTCAAGGTAAGAGCAATGACGTTAGAATAATATGGCATCTCTCATTGGTTTGGGTTCATCATCCTGCAGAGCGAAGAGTCTCGGTGTTTCATTGAACTGGAAAATAGTCAAAGTGAATGAAAAAAACCATGTTCTAATTTCATGCTACTGTATTATTAAGTAGTATCATTATGCCAAGTGGTGCTAGTCTCCTGAATTATTAGTTGGTAAGTGCGGTTCTAAGGTTAAGCAACAAAAAATGCGCGCAGGAAGAAGTAAACAAGCTCATAAATACAACACTTGGGGAGAGGGAGAGAGACATCATACGGCTTTACTACGGTCTGGATAATGAATGCCTTACTTGGGAGGATATTAGCAAACGGTGAGTACGAACAAACACAGTCGCTCTTTTGTGTTGAGTTGTTATGATCAGTTCGCTTTCGTTGAAAAGACATTAACTTTAATGAACGTGGGTGCTTTCTTTATGTCATCAAAAGGAAAAAGGAAAGGAGAAAATGTATAGTAACAAACGTCTGTCTCATGACCTTTGTTTCTCATTTAGAAAACTTTTTGTTAGTATACATACATACATATATATATATATATATATTTGGGTGTTTAAAGGAAAGAAAGAAAAAAATACGCTGTTTTCTATCATGCTTCAATGTCTTCATGTTTGCTTATTCTGCAAAGAATTAACTTTCTTTTTGTATGTGTGGGTTATCTCTTTCAGCATAGGTTTGTCGAGAGAACGAGTACGGCAAGTCGGACTGGTTGCGCTGGAGAAACTAAAACACACTGCGAGAAGGAAAAAAATGGAGGCCATGCTTGTGAAACATTAAATTAAAAAGTGATCTACAAACCATAGACTGTATATTTACAGAGAGGAAATATGTATCTTCCGACTTTTGTTCCGTCAAATTCATTAGAACAGAAAAATGAGGTGTCTGGGTGACCTGAACGTTCTGTAACATTAGCAAAGAAACACTGATTGATTAAGAGCTTGTACGTTGGCGTATTCTTTTTCGTTTAAAAAAAAATGAAATATAGTATTACGAGAATCAAGTAGAAGTGATTGACTGATCGGTATCAATATCAGTGTCAGGAGAACAAAATATATATGATAAAATTGTACACAGTCTATTGAATAATTTCTCAGTAAATTAGTAGTGACGTCGGCATTCAAGAATTGAGTAGTAATGTTTTGTCAAAAAAAAAAAAAGAAGGAATTGAGTAGTAATGTTAGTTGTGTTAGTATGTGGCACAAAAAAGGTTTTGTAAGCCAAGAAAGGTGGGATGGCATTGGGAGACGAGTGGTTTTGCGTTAATGGTTTTGGGTTTTGGGTTTTTTTCCCCCTACTAATAAAGGTATAATTTGGCAAAGAAAGGTGCAGCCAGATCAATATTCTTTGGTTAGCCAAAAATAACAATACGCTGAGGCAGAGGCAGAGGCAGAGGCTGAGGCTGAGGAAGGAAATAACAATGATTCCAGTACTTACAATACATTTCATTGCAACCAGCTGGAAATTTT
>JAFMPE010107049.1:796-16077 GCA_024759925.1 Ficus religiosa | reverse complement strand
AATTATCAAAAATATACAAATTTATTCAAAAATTACAAATAAAAAATAAAATTAAATAAAAATTTAAAAAATTGGGCCCGGCCCGCTCTTGGCACGGCCCACTCTAAACCCATGGGCCGGGCCGGGCCAGGCCAAATTTTTGAAATAACCCATCGGGCTCGAGCCAGGCCGGGCCGGGCGGCCCGAATTCCCACCTCTATTCATCTCTCTTCCCTTTAAACAGAATGAAGATGTTAATCTAACAAAGACAAGCCACCCGAGAATGAGCCCAGAACACCAGCATATGGCAACTAATGAGTATGCAGAACTCCAGCAATAAGGATTGATTGAGGCAACAAACTCACCGTAGGCGTGCCATGCATTTCATGTGAATAAGATATCAGAATAGATACGGGGTAAGCAAAGGTTGGTAATCAACTATCAACTTCTCAACCACTTCCCTGCCGATGATAAATTCCCTCCACCCAATAGGCATACCTTGTTTTCAAGTCTCTCCAATGCAAAAGTATTTTCAAAATTTGACTTGAAAGCGTGATTCTGGCAATTGGGAATCAAACCTCATGATCGGCCCAAAACAGCTTTCTATATACCTAATCACCATTTTCAATGGACTGTTATGCCATTTGGCCTCAAAACAACTCCTTCCTTTTTCCAGAAGGCTATGACCTATATTTACACCCCAATCCTTAACTAGGCTCTTATTTACATTAATGACATCCTTCTTTCTTCCCCATTACAAGAAGCCCATCTAGCCCTCTTGGCCCAATTTGAAGTCCTTACTAGACAACATGGTGTGATGCTATCAGAAAAGAAATGCTACTTGGACAATCAAAAATTGATTTTTTGGGAATGAAATTAAATAATGGACACTAAAAGGCACACCCCCATATAGCCCATGAATTAATTAAATTCCCAGATCAATTAACAAAGGCCCAAGTCTAGCAATTTCTCGGTATAGTCAATTACTCCGAGATTTTGTTCCACAAATTTCCAAATACACAGCCCCCTGGAACATATGCTTAAAAAAAAGCCACCTGTCTTGTCTTCAACACATACTGAAGTGATCCAACATTTGAAAAGACAACTGCAGAATTTGCCATCGCTAAAAATTTCCTCCAAAGGAAAAATAATTCTCCAGGCGAATGCAAGTCACAGGCATTGGGGAACAATCATTTATGAAGAAGATGTAAAAGGCAAAGGATAGATATCTGGATATAAAAGTGGTACTTTCAAGGATTCTCAGCTTCACCATCTTTCAACATTCAAGGAACTCTTAGCTATTAAGTAAGGAATCTTGAAGTTTGAATTCCACTTGATTGGACATCACTTTCTGGTAGAAATTAACTTTGCTGCCTCAAAAGGAATGCTCAGATTCAAGCCAAACAAAGCAGTAAATGCCCAGTTATTGAGATTAACTGCATGGTTTTCACAGTATTCCTTTGATATTACTCATATTAAAGGAAAAGACAATATCATCCCTCACTTTTTGTCTAGGCCAGCTATAAATCTCATCTCCAGACACATTCACAACCCCATCCCATTCCTTTTTAGATCACACATACACACATGGCCTCCTCTTCCTCTTCTTTCTATCACAATCTTCCAGATACTTTTTCCAGAGATGCATCAGCATCATCATCTCCCCAGACCCTGTACATAAAGCTGTCTTTTTGTTTCTTACCAAACACCCAAAACAACAATTATTACTACTACTACTACTATTATTATTATTATTATTATTATTACCACCACCACCACCACCACCACCACCACCACCATCATCATTAGATTAACCAAATAACATAATTTAAGATTGAAATTTAATAGAATAGCAAATTTTGAAAAAGTAAAAATAATAGCATAGTTAGTTTTTACTATTTTTTTTTTCAAATTCCGGCATTACCTCATCCCCATCCTCCTCCCTCTACTGCTGCTGCTATCATCGTCGCTCACAACAATGAAACCATTTGAAAATTGCGACGACAAGAAACATAGAGAATCGCAATGGCAAGAATCACGACAAGATCCAGCTCAGCTCATCGGGAAAATAGAGAAACAAAGGGAGGTAAATATTTGGAAAATTGCGATTTTCTCCTAGTCACCGAATGCACTAAATCTCTAACTCTACACATTGATTTTGAGAACTGGCTGTAGGCAAGAATAGCAAAGGTGTAAGCCATCCCTGTCCACCATTTTTTTCAAACCGGCCCAGCTGAATGAACTAAGACAGATGATATTAGCCCAACAACAAGAGATAGGTGGGCTTAGAGTTCAATTGGCTCAATAAAACCAAATACCTCCTGATGTTGGAGTACCGTCGGCACCTGTGAATCAACTGCTGCACCGGAAATTCCTAATGTTGACCCAGTGATTCCAGAAAACCCTATAGCCCCTGAAGTTCCTGTTGCGCCTTTAGCTGTTCCACCAGCACCACTGGTTCGAACTCCAGAAGAACTATATGACAAATTTCGGCGCATGAAAGCAACAGAATTTAAAGGGTCAAAAACCCGATTGAGGCCGACAATTGGCTGGTCAACCTCCAGGTCATCCTGAACTTTTTGAGACTCAACGATCAAGAGAAAGTGCTCTATACATCATTTATGTCAAGGAAAGATGCTCGTCTTTGGTGGGAACCATCCAGATTTGGCGGGGTGTTAGTCAAATTACCTGGGAAGATTTTGTTGATGAATTTAAAGAGAAATACTTCAACACAGATGTTATGGAATCTCAACAAGATGAGTTCTACAGTTTTCGCCAGGGTAATCTGTCTGCAGTTGAAGCTGTCAAAAAGTTTGAACAGCTAGCACGTCTCTGTCCTCACCGAGAGAGACAAAGTAAGAAAGATTATGAGGATGTTTTGCTCTGATTTAGCAGTAGTGATTAGCAGTGGACACTATTCACCAACCACCGTTGCTGAATGTGTCAGTCAGGCAATTCAAGCTGAGTACTGGGTAGGACAGAATAAAGAACAACGGGCTAAGTTTTTTATGGCCAAGAAAGAAGAGAAGGCCCAAGCTCACCAAACTATAAATCAAAACCACTAACACTAATCAAGCACAAATCTAAGCAAATCTAAGCTATTGCATGAAAAAATAAAATGAGCTTATGCTCTTACATACCCACATAAAATACACATAAATCTTGAATCAAAACTTAATTGAGAGGCTTAGGGATTCTAGGAGGATTACCTTAACACCTTGAAGTTGGATCTAGACTTTGGATCCAAAAATTTTCCTCCGTGCTTCCTTGTACAAAAACCGACCTTCACACCCTTTTTTTTTTTCTCTCTCTATTTGGTTTCAGCTTCTAAGGGGGAAAAGAGGTTGAGGTAAAAATGAGCCGGAGTTTTGGGGTAGATTGAAATAAAATGATCCAAAACCCCACCCCCCCCCCCAATCATCACTTATTTATAGGTGAAAAATAATTTCTTTCTGGATTTATTTTTATTCCTAAAATTGCATATTAGTCCTCAAGAGTAAAATATTTGCTCAAAAATCCAATGAGGTGGCGGGCCATTAGGATGTCTTGGAGGCCAAGTATCTAATACTTTCTTAATTTTCTAAAAATCCATAAATCATATAATTATCCCAAGATGAGGTGTCCTCCCATTAAGGCCCCGTTTGGCTTTCCTGCAAAACTGCAGTCCATTTTCATACAAATGCAGATATTACAAAAACTGTTTTCGCTAATAATAGTACTGTCATACTGGACTACAGTCCAGAATTCATCTGCGTATTATTGGACTGCATATTAATTTTTCTTATGACTTAAAGCTACTTAGCCCTTATTGTCCTAAATAATGTGCTTGATTTTTCTATAGTGGCCTTGACCTTTATTCTTACTATTTTATCTGTGATGACGGTTTTTTGTAGTATAATTTCCATACTGCTTGCTATACTGCAGTACCGTCGTAATCATACCTTAAGTCATTCTAGTCAAATATTGACCGAAATAAAATCTTTAAATTTTTATACTACCTTTTTTCCTCAAAAGGCCTTATGCTTGACTAAGTAATTTATTATTGAGTCTTATAAGGCTATAAGGACGCACATAAAATCTGATAAAAATCAGATCAGCATTTCGTAAATACTTACACAGTATAACTTAAATTCCTTAAAAAGGAAATCTTAACTTCATAAAACGTTGGTTATTACATTGGTGGTGGCAACAAAGGGATGCGCGAACATGATGGGAAGTTTTATACCTTCCTAAATGCTATGATTATGTACTCATGCTATGAAGGAGATATGAACAATATTATGATGGATTCAGATACATTCCATGATATGCTATGATATGAAAATAAGATTATGGTTCGATATAAGAGACATGATCTCGTTAAATTATTAAAACGAGAAACTTATTTGCATGAGCTTTGAAAACATGCAAACAGTAAAACAATTTGCATATGCTGTAGGCAGAGTTGTACTCACAGGTTATGTTACATCCTGGATTTGTTGCTCCAACAGGTGGCAACAACAGGTTACTTTCCTGTTTCCAAAAGGGACGTAAGATAAGGATCATCCTATCTTACCATAAATCATTATATTCAATGCTGGTATCCTTAACCAACATTCATTAGTAACCCTAGTTACATGTCCCCCACATACTACAATGATATCTTATTCGATTACTAAATGTAACCCTAGGGCACATAACCCAATTACAATCAAACAGTATCTTGTTTGATTACTTAATGCAACCTTGGGTACAAGGCCCAATCATACTTACATAGTAAATAGCATCTTATTAGGTTACTATTAGTGACCCTGGGTACAAGCCCAATCATATTTAGATTAATGCCCTATTAGGTTACCAAGGCCTAATTACTTTTAAAGTAATATCCTACTAGGTTACTATTGGTAACCATGGGTTTTAGGCCCAACCCAATAGCTTGGTGTCCTATCCGATTACTAGTGGTCATCATTTTGTTACTACGTTTTCAAAATAATTTTTGGCCCATGTATTTATTTTTTTTCTTTTCTTAACAAGACTTTGCCTAATTTTTCTTTTTAAAAATCTTTTGTAAAACTTTAATACCTTAAAATCGTATTTTTATAAAACTGTAACTTTCAAACAAAAACTGTCAAATTCTGAAAGCAATCTTTAAAAACAGTTCCATAATTTCAGTTATCAGTGCATGTACAAGAATTGCCTGTTCATGCACTGTTTTGAAAATTCTGTGCAGGAATTTCCTGTTTTCTGCTCAGTTTTTAATATCCAGTTTTATTTTAAAATCTGTTTCGAATTTGAAAAAGTTTTCTTCATGAAAGTTGTAGACCTCAATGATTCCTACAACTTTCAATGTTTTCCTTAAATCTTAATTCTGCATTTAACCTATCCTTTTTCCTTGTTGAAACTGTATGGCCGTGCACAAGGTCTGGGCAGACCAAGTTCGGATTTTCATAAAAACGGAAGCCTTGAGAGCTTATTTTTCAAAATCTGTCCATACTTCCACCTAGGGTTTTCAATTTTTTACAACTTTGTAGTTTTAATCTTTTCCAAATTTGGCCTCTAGAGGCCTCAAAATTTCATTTCCAGAATGCTGCCCAGTTTAATCCGAAATGGCAGTTTTCAACTTTGGTTGATTTTTACGTAAAATTATGCACACTCTACCTCAAACGGTTAAAACTGTAAGCCTACAACAAATATGCAGTGTGTTACGTATAGTTTCCATCATCATGCATTGGTTTCCCATCCTTACAAACCCAAATGGTAACCTTTACCAAATTAGGGTTTTGTGTTAATTTTCAACCGTCCATTCATTATACCTCATCATCATCATTATCATTCATACAATACCTCTTCTTGAGTATGTGGGACATATTACGAACACATAATAGGCATTCACAAATACCACATAATTTCTAATACATAGCATCACAAACATGCATCAAATTATAAATCAAGACCACTAAACCCTAATCAAGCACATATCAAGCAATCTAGGCTATTGCATGAAAATAAAGGTGAGCTTATGCTCTTACATACCCAACATAAAATACCCTTAAACTGTTAAATCACAACTTAATTGAATTGTTTAAAGAGTTTAGGAGGGTTACCTTTAAGTCTTGAGAATGGCTCTAGGTCTTGGATTAAGAATTTCCCTCCTTACTTTTCTTCCTCAAAAATCCAACCACTTTACTCTCTCTCTTTTTTTTTTCTTTGGCTTCGGTTCCCATGGGAGGGAGAGAGAGTTGAGAATGAACTAGAAAGTTAAGGGTTTCACTAAATGGTCACAAACTCATCCCACCTCACCTATTTATAGGTGAAAATTAATTTGTTTTCTAGAATTATTTTTATTCCTAAAATTGCATATCTAACCCCAAAAATAAAATATTTGCTAAAGAGACCCTTGAGGTGGCCGGCCATGATGGGGTCCTTGGAGGTCAAGAAATCTCTCCATGATCATCCATTTAATTCTTTCTAGATTTTTTCAAAAATCCCAAAATTCATATAATCCATGATGATGTGTCCTCCCATTAGGGCTCCGTTTGGCTTTCGTCCTAATATGCAATCCATTTTCATACTAATGCAAATATTACAAATACTGTTTTTAACTAATAGCAGTACAGTTGTACTAGACTACAGTCTAGAATTTATCTTCACTTAACTGGACTGCGTGTAGGTTTTTCTTAGGACTGGCAGCCATTTAGTCCTTATTGCTCTAAATATTGTACTTGATTTTTCTAAAGTGGTCCCGTACCTTATTCTCACTTCTTTATCCGTAATGACGGTTTTTTTGTAGTATAATTTCTATACCGCTTGCTATACTACAGTACCGTCATAAACATGCCTTGAGTCATTCTGATCAAATGTTGATCGGAATAAAATCATAAATTCTTATCCTGCCTTCTTCCTCAAAAGGCCTCATGCTTCGCTAAGTAAACTATTATTGAATCTTATAAGGTTATAAGAACTCAAATATAATCTGATAAAATCAGATCAGACATTTTCTATAAACATACATGGTACAACTTTGATTCCTTAAAAAGGAAATCATAACTGTGTAAAAAGGTTGGTTATTACACGCCGTTCTTATTTTTTTATTCCTTTATGCTTCTCATTAATTTACCTTTAGCAATCCAATAGTTAAATCTTTCTAAATAAAATACAATTTAGTTGTTTCTTTACTAAATGACTGATGCCTCTAATATTTTACAATCTCAAAATGTGTTTTAAGAAAAATATCATTTACTTTAATTTTAGAAAAAAAAAACTACAAACTTCACATCGATTAATTAATTATTAATATATACACAACACACTTGTACGACAACTGCAATCATTGGAGTTTCACAATTGATTAACTAAAATATAAAATCCATAAATATGAAGTCAATTATTCATTGAAGATTAAGATAGTCTCATAGATGACAATCGAAGTGTTTGATTAATAGAAGAAAATATTAACAATTTTACTAACATCTTGTCTAATGTATGCCACATTTATATACTTAAGATTTAAAAATCACTCTACTTGAAAAATGGTATTTTAATGGTCAAAATAAATCAAACATGTAATGGGATTATATCAAGATCAAAGTGTTCAATTTTATTTTATTATTTGTAGATTTCAATTTATTGACTTGAAATTATATCTTCTAGCATATGCCTCCTCGTGTGTATGCTTTAATTTTTTATTTTATTTGATATGTTGAATGAGTTTGTATGAGAAATTTCAATAGTCAAATCCATGATAGTAAATTTAATAGTCAACAAAGAAAAACGTGATTGTATTAAAAAAAAGTATGGGTGCATAAATATATTTTATTTAGGATACCAACCCTAGCATGTCATTTCTTTGGGTTGGAATAAAAAAGATAATAATTAGATGTATCCTGGGCTAGACTTGTGACCTCCGCCACCTGGGCTTGGTCCTTCTGCCAAAGGTATAATCTCTTGTGTTCCCAACTTGTGACTTATGAATCCGGGGGGAGACCTGTGACCTGAACCACCGGCAGATGGTCCGTCTGCCAAAGGTATGATCTCTTGTGTTCCCAACTTGTGACTTGTGAATCTGGGGGAAGACCCATGATATAAACCACCGTCGGATGGTCCGTCTGCCAAAGGTGTAATCATTTGGGATGCAAAATTGATCTTGTTTGTTGGCCGAGCTTGGACGTCAAAGAGAACAATGCTCAAAATGAGGAGCAGAACAAAACTACGCGATATTTTGGATACTTCAACCATGGCTGCTTTTTTTTTTTTTTTCTTTTTTTCTTTTGTCTGATTCTTTGCATTGGTGAATGGATTTTGAGGGTAATTTATAGGCACTTGACGATTATAGGACTTAGTAACGTATGTCAATATAGATTCTTTTTATGAAGTTGCTTTGACTATTAATTTATATTCGGTATAATCAGATAACAGATATCTAAACTTTTATGTAGTTTATAAAATCAGATTGCCAATAAATTATGCAAATACTGAGACAATAAATAGTTATTATAATTTAAATACTCCAAAAATTTTGCATATCAATACAATAGCGCTGAGAATAAAGATAGTATGGTAACATATAATTTCAGTAGGTACTTATCTTTTTATGGTATAACAAGATATTAAAAACTATATTTTGTTGTTAAAATATGAAGGATTTGGGAATGTAATCTATTTATTTCATACTAGTTTATTATTGAAAAAGATGTGGCAATATTAGTGAAATTGGTAAAATTTCTTTCTTTTTTCTAACATAGCATTCCTTCAGGTACTAGCCTATATTTGTCATAACTAAATATTGAGAGCAATATTTTGTTCCTTAAAAAAATGTTATATTAGGTTATTATATTTTGGAGGATATGTTTGTTAAGAAGAAACTCTATACCTCAAAAGAAATTTTTTATTGTCCAACATGACATGATTCAAAATATTGTGTTTATGCAATCTTACATCTATTGTTTCGTTTAAAACGCGAACAAGGTGTTATTAATAAAATATAAAAACATTTGAAACGACAGTAACAGTTGTATGGAAATTCAAAAATTTTCATAAATAGATCAAGTGATTATTGCACCCAAATTGTCATAATTATTTATCAAACACGAATGTGTCGATTTGTAAACAACACTTCATGAAGTGCCAATAACACCGACACTATCTCATCCTACCTATGATTTGATAGCTTATCATTCCCTACTAACATTTGAGAATATTTTACGTAGGGGTGTGCATAGAATTGAAACTAAATTTTTTTTTAGTATCCATCATCCTCTCTGATCATGAAAAACTCTTTTTAAATGCAAAAAATTCAGTCAAATTCATTTTATCAATCAATCATATTTGTTGGATTGGATTGTACTTGAGCATTTAGAGTACTTATTAAAACATGTTAAATTGCAAGAAACTTTAAAATGACAAATCACATTGTCATGATACCAATTTAGTTATTTTTTTTCAATTAATCATTTGTGATATAAAAGGAAAACCTTCCTACATAGTAATAGAGAATAATAAATCTCCCAAGTCCAAATTCTTAAGGCATAGAAAATAAATGGATTTAATGATTTCGCAGTGAACTTGACGATGAGATGACACAAAAAGAAAAAGAAAAAGAAAAAGAAAAAAAGATGTAGGTTTAGAGCTCAAATGGATGGGAGTCTGTGGGGCGTAAAGGAATTGATGTTCTACGGTTAGTAAACTATGAGGGAAAAAAAAAGTTGTTATATGTGAGGGTTCTATACTTTGGTAGAAAAGAAATTGATTTTCAATCTAAAAACATGTCCAAAAAAAAAAACCCCCAAAAGACACGTTAAAGAGTATTTAAAATATATGATTATTTTTATTCATAATAGTCTTCGATTATTTCAGTATCGATAAATTTCACATATGATGTTCTACTTAAAATTTATGATCTTGTAATGGGACTCAATGGACACAGATTAGATGAGATGCATTAACAACAGATATACTTATTTCCTAATTTATTTATCTTTCTAATTACTAAACTTCTTAATATGATTTTATCATGAAAGCTTTTAAATATTACTTTGTATATCAGTTACCGTTTTGTGATACCCATAAAATATTCCTTATCGACTCTAGGATAAGCTCCGCCCTTCTTATTGATTTATTCCTTTAAGCTTCTCATTAATTTACCTTTAGCAATCCAATAGGTAAATCTTTCTAAATAAAATGCAATTTAGTTGTTTCTTTACTAAATGACCGATGTCTCTAATATTTTACAATCTCCAAAGGTGTTTTGAGAAAATATCACTTACTTTTATTTCAGAAAAAAAAAAAACCACAAATTTCACATTGATTAATTAATTATCAATCATATACTAAACACTCCTGTACGACAACTGCAATAATTGGAGTTTCATATTCGCTTAACTAAAAGATAAAATCCTTAAATATTACGTCAGTTATTCATTTAAGATTAAGATAATCTCATAGATGACAATCAAAGTGTTTAATTATTAGCAAAAAAAATATTAAAAAATAAATTTTACTTACGTCTTGTCTAATGTATGCCAAATTTTTATGCTTAAGATTTAAAAATCACTCTACTTGAAAAATAGTATTTCAATGGTCAAAATAAATCAAACACGTGATGGGATTATATCAAGAATAAAGTGTTCGATTTTATTTTATTATTTGAGGATTTTAATTTATTGACTTGAAATTATATCTTCTAGCATATGCCTCCTCGTGTACATACTTTAATTTTTTATTTTATTTGATATGTGGAATGAGTTTGTATGAGAAATTTCAGTAGTCAAATCCATGATAGTAAATTTAATGGTCAACAAATAAAAACCTTATTATATTAAAAAATATTATGGGTACATGAATCTATTTTGTTGAGGATACCAATCCTAGCGTGTCATATCTTTGGGTTGGAATAAAAAAGATAATAATCAAATGTGTCCTGGACTAGACTTGTGACCTCCGCCACCTGCGCTTGGTCCTTCTACCAAAGTTATAACCTCTTGTGCTCCCAACTTGTGACTTATGAATCCGGGGGAAGACCCGTGACCTGAACCACCGGCGGATGGTCTGTCTGCCAAAGATTTCTTGTATTCCCAACTTATGACTTGTGAATCCAGGGGAAGACCCGTGACCTGAACCACTGGCGGATGGTCCGTCTGCCAAAGGTATAATTTCTTGTGTTCACAAATTGTGACTTGTGAAATCGGGGGAATACCTATTACCTAAACCACCAGTCAATGTTCCGTCTGCTAAAGGTATAATCTCTTGTGTTCCCAACTTATGACTTGTGAATCCGGGGGAAGACCAATGACTTGAACCACCGGCGGATGGTCCGTCTGCCAAAGGTCTAATCGTCTGTGATGCAAAATTGATCTTGTTTATCGACCCAGCTTGGACTTTAAAGAGAACAATGCTCAAAATGAGGAGCAAAACAAAACTACGCGATATTTTGGATACTTCAACCTTGGTTACTTTTTTTTTTTTTTTTTAATTTGTCTGATTTAAATCTGTTTATTGCAACCGATAGCCAAGAAGGAAAAAAAAAAATATATATATATATATATATATATATATGTAATCTGAACCGTTTTAAACAAATATATTTATCTCTGCATTGGTGAATGAATTTTGAGGGTGATTAATTGGAACTTAGCAAATATAATACTTAGTGATGTATGTAAAAAATCGATTCTTGTTTTGAAGATGGTTTAATTGTCAGTTTATATTTGGTATAATTAGATAATAGATATCTAAACTTTCATGTGGTTTATAAAATAAATTTTGCATATACTAAGACAATAAATTAGTTAATATAATTTAAATACTCTAATATTTTCATATTAATACAAAAGTTGTGAAAATAAAGATGGCATGGTAACATATAAATTTGGTTTTTTTAATTTTTTATTTATTTCAAATATTTGCATTAGGTACTTGTCTATATATGGTACAACTAGCTAGATATTAAAAACAATGTCTGGTTGTTAAAGTAGGAAGGATTTGAGAATATAATCTATTTATTTCATATTATTATAATAACGAAAAAGATGTGACAGTATATATAAAATTGGTACGTTTTCTTTCTTTTTTCTAACATAGCATTATTTTAGATAGTAGCCTATATTTGTTGTTACTAGTTATATTTTGTAAAAATAATTTGTCCGTTTAGTTCCCGAATTATGAATATCATGTCATTTTGGTCCTTAAACTTTTGATTTTGGCAAATTAGTCCCTGAATTTTTTATTTTTGTCCGTTTTGGTCCCTCACACTAAAAATGACAAATGATCTCTGAAATTTCACATAGATAATCATATTCCTATTGCATAATAACTAAAAATGTTATTACATTAAGTTCAAAAGATTTTAGTTGTAAAGGGTTTTAAGAAGAATAAGGTGGAATTTAATTTCGTACTTAGTGTAATTGTTTATTAAAATTTCATGTTAACATGGAGTTAGAACATGATTATATACACAAAATTTAAAAATTATTTCATCAATTTCAATGTTAGGGACCAAAATGGTTAAAAATCAAAAGTTCATGGACTAATTTACCAAAATCAAAAGTTTAGGGACTAAAGTGACAAGATATTCATAGTTAAGAGACTAAACGAACAAATTATCCATTCTGTTATTATATTATAGAGGATATGTTTGTTAAAAAGAAACTCCATACCCCAAAAGTAATTTCTTTTAATGTCTAACATGACATGATTCAAAATATTATGTTTATGTAGTATTATTTCAATTGTTTCGTTTAAAATACTAACAAAATATAATTTAAGATAACGATGACATTTGTAACGACAATAACACTTGTATGAAAATTAAAAAAAATTTCATAAATAAACCAGATGATTGATGCACCCAAATTATTATAGTTGTTTATCAAATATAAATGTGTCGATTTGTAAACAGCAATTCACGAAGTGCCAACAACACCGACACTGTCTCATCCCACCTATGATCACATAGCAAATCATGCCCTAGTAACATTTGAGAATGNTCCATACCCCAAAAGTAATTTCTTTTAATGTCTAACATGACATGATTCAAAATATTATGTTTATGTAGTATTATTTCTATTGTTTCGTTTAAAATACGAACAAAATATAATTTACGATAACGATGACATTAATTTGTAACGACAATAACACTTGTATGAAAATAAAAAATTCATAAATAAACCAGATGATTGATGCACCCAAATTATTATAGTTGTTTATCAAATATAAATGTGCCGATTTGTAAACAACAATTCATGCAGTGCCAACAACACCGACACTGTCTCATCCCACCTATGATCACATAGCAAATCATGCCCTAGTAACATTTGAGAATGTTTTACATAGGAGTGTGCATAGAATTGAAACGAACTTTTTTTAGTATCCATCATCCAATCTGATCATTAAAAAATCTTTTTAAATACAAAAATAATCAGTCCAATTCATTTTATCATTCATTCATATTGAATTGGATTGGATTAGATGATTGGATTGTACTTGAGCATTCAAAAAACTTATTAAAATATGTTAAATTGCAATAAACTTCAAAATGGCAAATCACATTGTCATGATACCAATTTAGTCATTTTTCGTCAATTTATCATTTGTAACATTAAACCAAAACCACCATATATGGTAATAGAGAAAAATAAATCTCCCAAGCCCAAATTCTTACGACATAGAATAAATAGATTTAACGATTTGGCAGTGGACTTGACAATGAGATGACACAAAAAGAAAAAAAATGTAGGTTTAGGGCTCAAAGGGATGGCAGTTCGTGGGGCGTAAAAGAAGTGATGTTCTACGGTTAGTAAACTATGAGGCAAAAAAAAAAAAAAAAAAAAATGTTGTTGTGATTTGAATGTNTTTATCATTTGTAACATTAAACCAAAACCACCATATATGGTAATAGAGAAAAATAAATCTCCCAAGCCCAAATTCTTTTTTAAAAAAAATGTAGGTTTAGGGCTCAACATGGATGGCAGTCCGTGGGGCATAAAAGAAGTGATGTTCTACGGTTAGTAAACTATGAGGCAAAAAAAAAAAAAAAAATGTTGTTGTGATTTGAATGTTTCACTAGGATTAGTTCTTACTGCTTTATAAATGAAGTTTTATCATATTAAGTTATATAAAGGACCGGGAAGCGTGTTTGGTGAAGTTACGACCAAAGTGTAGAATTCTAGAAATGACATAAAACACTGATTTGGACGTTTTCAAAATCTGGTCTTAAACCATAGTTGCTGCGCTAACACCAATTCTATAAACTTTTAGTTTATATTATAAGCTTCTTGTGAGTGCAAGAATCACCTCAATCAGGCACTCGTAGCTCAAGATATACTTTTTTGAATTTTAGAACTCAAAGCTGATTTCTGCAATTGTTGATCTGGTTTAATGTGTTTTTCGGGACCTTAACGGTCTCAGAATCTAGTGTATGATAGCTCGATTTGAAGCTCTATGTGTCTACTGTCAGTAGGAACCATTTTCAGAATTTTTGGAGCTATATAAAATATTTTATGCGCATTTCTGTTGCAGTCGCCAAACCTGCATTTTTAGTCTAAACCAAAAGTTCATGATATAGGACGCCAAATCCTAAAACATAGTTGCTGAACCAAAATCACTCTTACCATCTTTTAGTGTACATTATAAGTGAACTGTGGCGTTTGGAATCACCTTGATTAGAATTTTGTACCCCAAGTTGTGCGCATTTGAAGTTTCACACAAAAACTTCCAAAATGCTGACAAAACAAGAGAGATCAGAATTTTGATTTCTTAGAGGTTGTTTTTGAGAGGTTTAGAAGACTTTAAATAGGGCCTATAATAGTTCGTTAGAAAGCTCTGCATGTCTACTTTTAGTAAGATTCGATTTCATATTGTTTAAGGGGATGAGGAATATCCCGTAAATATTCTTTCTTAGGACGTTAGATCTGCCCACAAATGTTAAAATAAGATAGAAGGAACATTCTAGATAGTTTCACGGCATTTAAAGCTAGAAAAACTCCCAAGTGCATAGTTTTAGAGAGAATTTAGAAATTAGATCTAAGAGTAAGACGCTTGATACATTCTTATTAACATTGGATTATATTTGTTTTATATATATGATATGTTAAATGTGATGTATATTCATATAGAATAGGTGTACATGTTAGTTGATTGGCTAATTTGACTCGTAGCCATATGATTTATTTCATTTAAATATTGGATAGATGCTGGATGGGTAGCTATGCACTACTATTGATATGTTTCATAAATTTTGGATTATGATTTACTGTACTTAATCTAAGCTTGATCACAAATATGTTTATTTGCACATTTTTGCATTCAGGATATGAATTACATAAAATTGC